>CAUYPK010103954.1:0-84523 GCA_963574355.1 Loris lydekkerianus
GTGGGTGATTAAAAACCGGCCCCCCACAAAAAACTAAAAAAAAAAAAAAAAAAAAAAAAAAAAAGAAGTAAAATGTATGGTCTTCCGAAGAGAGTGCCAAAGGGCAGCACTTTGCGCTCATTTTTATTTATTTATTGTGCCCCTATCAGGTAACTGTGACTATTCTCATTTTACAGAAGAAAATAAAGCTCAGAAGTTAAGCAATTTGTCTGAAGTCACAGGCTAAGTCAGGTGTGAGGGAGAAAGCGATCCTGTGTGAGAAGAGCTTTATTTTTCTAAACAATATGCCAGAAAGCATTTTAACAAGCATTCTCTTATTCACTCTCTCCGCATTAAGGTTTAGAGGTTTAACATTCAGTTCCTCAAAACTACTTTTAAACCAAGGACAAAAAGTTTCAAATGCTGATGTCTCTCTCTCAGTCATTTCTGTATTTCTCTTTAATCTCTTCAACTTTATACCCAGTTTTCAAACTAAATTTATAAACCAAGTGTACCCTCATCTTCATAAACATGTTTTTATATCTGCATAATTTTATAACTGAAGTTTCTGAAATTTTTCTTTTATAATAGGACAGTATTGTCCATCAAGTGTATAGGCTGGTTTTTTTTTTTTTTTTTAAGAACATTATTTCCTTAGTGTGTATTACTGGAAATTAAAAAAATTGCAACCACTTAAAAATGCTCCACACATCTTGCCAAAATAATTTCTTTAAAAATGGGAAGCATTTCCACCCCTGTTGTGGTATGTGTAAGGTCCTTATCTCCCTGTAGAATTAGCCCCGGGGTTGGGGTGGGGTGGATGGTTCCAGAGCTCTTCCACCCAGCTGCAGAGCTTCATCTAGGCCCAGCTCCTCTACGTGGTGTGGGGAGGGTGTTAATGCAGAGCTGTCTTCTCAGCACCCAGCCCCTGACACTGTCTCTGTCCAACCTTTCTGCCTGTCTTCTTGCCTTCCTTCCGTTTTAGCAACTTCATCTCAAAAAGCAAGGGTCCTATCTCTGTATATTTGTCATTTTCTTACATTCCCCTCTGTATGTTATATTAACAGTATTCGCTATGGTTTGAATGTTTGTCTCCTCTGAAACTCACTTTGTAACTTAATCCCCAATGTGGCAGTATTGAGAGGTGGAGCCTTTAACAGGTGATTGGGTCGTGAGAGCTGGTGGATTAATCCATTTGTGAATTAATGGGTTGTCACGGGAGTGGGACTGCTTTTAAGAAGAGGAAAGAGACCTGAACTAACATGATCAGCCCCCTCACCATGTGATGCCCTGTGCTGCCTCAGGACCCTGCAGAGAGTCCCTGTCAGCAAGAAGGCTCTCACCACATGAGGCCCCTTGCTTGACTTTAAACTTCTAGCCTCTATAACTGTAAGAGATAAATTTATTTTCTTTATAAATTACCTACTTTCAGGTATTCTAAGCAACAGAAAACAGACTAAGACAATATTTTGTTATTGTTTTTTGTATTCTCTTTTCTTTCATCAAGATATTTGCCTCTTTGTGTTGACCCCCCCAACCATAAATGTGACCCTCCAACCACAACATGAGGAACTGTATTAAAGGGTCACGGCAGTAGGAAGGTTGAGAAGTAGTTTTTTCCTCTAGATATTGAATTTTTAAAATTTAAGTGTCCGTTATTTCTGTGATGGTTTTGTTTTAATCTGTGCTTGCAGTATAGTCTGTCAGTGCTACTTTGGAGAAGAGGCTGAACTCCTTCGTGGCCCAGTGTGATTTGTGTGTGTGTACATTTGAAAAATTATGATAATTTTTAAAATCCATAGCAGTATTTTTATTACAGCGAAAAGGTCATGTCCTTAGTGTGCTCTGAATATGAAGCTTGGATTTGGTTTTCCAGCATGGTTAACAGTTTTGGGATAATTGAGTTTTGCTAATTATTAGGAGCACTGATGGCTATTACCCAGGGGCACAGCTGGGTGTACAGCTGTAGTATAGAAAGAAATCAAGACACAGGTTCCTAGAAGCCTAATCTGTGACCTAGACCCAGTCTCTGAGGTGCTCTTAGTAGAAAGTTAATCCATTATAGGAACTTTCATCAACATAAAAGGCAGAAATAATTTTCTTAATGGTGTTGATAAAATCTGGATGTCTCTACTCCACTCTGTTTATAGTACAGCCTTTGTAAGTTGACCACCCAGGGGACCGTAATGAACTGGTCAACATACAGAGGTGATCGGCATATAAGGGGCTAGGCCTACTGGACTGATACGTACATGTGAGACATGGGGTCTGTGAAAGTTAAGGTCAGCTTAAGGGGGTAGTCATTGTAGAGAGGTGTCAAGTGTAAAGATTCCACTGTATTATGGAAACAGAGCATTGGAGACTTTTATTTTCCTTTTTAAAACTATCCCCATTAACTTAGATTGTCATATATGCCACACTTTTAAAAATTTGGACTTTTTGTAAGTTTTTAGGAAAAATACGCATGCTAATTAGATAGTGATTAAATCATGTTGCTTTTCAGGTAAATTTAATAGTCATTTAAGATCTCTTGGTTTAATTCTTAAGACTTCATAAACATGCTTTTGTCTGCCTAATTAATAATAGAGATTTAAGTGTCTGAATTTTTGCTGGTATAATGAGCAATGACTTTATTTGTGCTTAAGTCTGTGTTTGGGATTTTTCTTGATCATTGTTTCTTTACTGTATGTAATTAGAGGTGAAATGACTATGTTAACCAGTGACATTCGTTTTTTAAATTGTAACCAGTCTAAAGAACCTTGGTGCGTTTTGGCTAATTGCACAGGGGACCCATTTGTAGTTCCACCAACGTGTGTGAGAGTACCCACCATCCTGGAGACCTACCCTCCATGATTCCACACTCCGAGAGCATCTCCACTGTGGGGTGTTCTGTGTTACAAGGTGATGTCATATGTCTCCTCTCCAAGAAAAGGAATTGTTACCAAGGCAAACAGTGATACTGATACAGCTGTATAGACACCAAAGACAACCTTCACCAGTAGGATTGTTGACAATCGCTAGAGGTTAGGATAATACAACACATGTTAATGGCTTTGTTCTAATGTTGAAGCCCTTTTGCAATGAAATTTTTGAAAACTTACACTGGTAAAATTATTAAATAAAAACCTTAGGAATGTATTGGTTGTTAGGATTTATTAGCAAAGGAGATCAAGTTATTTTAACAAGATGTTATTTTTTTTCCTTTAAAAAAATAAGCAAGCAAAGAAATAACCATGCTTCCCTTTTAAATAAATTTTAAAAAATAAAAAATGTTTTTTTTTTTTTTTTTTTTTTTTTTTGGTGCAGTGCCTGTGGCTCAAAGGAGTTAGGGCGCTGACCCCATACAATGGAGGTGGCAGGTTCAAACCTGGCCACAGCCAAAAAAAGACTGCAAAAAAAAAAAAAATCAAGAGTGAGAGAGAAATATATATAGAGATATAAATTTTTTTTATAAAAGAAAACAATGGCCAAGATACACTTTCTGGTCCCTAGGCATTTATAATCTCATGTAAGTGTACATTTAGAAATTTAGCAATTTGGCTTTATTGAATGAATGCCAGAAACGCAATTGGAGAAAACTTAGACGATTCATTTTTTGTTTTTTCTTTTTTCGAGACAGAGTCTTACTTTGCTGCCCTCGGTAGAGTGCTGTGGTAGCTCACAGCAACCTCAAGCTCTTGGGCTTAAACTATTCTCTTGCCTCAGCCTCCCAAGTAGCTGGGACTACAGGTGCTTACCACAACACCTGGCTATTTTTTTTGTTTGTTTTTAGCAGGCTTGGGCCGGGTTTGAACCCACCAGCCCTGGTGCATGTGGCCAACACCCTGACTGCTGAGCTACGGGCACCAAACCGACAATTGTTTTTTTTTAAAAGGCAGTATATGGATTATTCAGAGAGGAAAGGAGAAATTTGCTTTTACGGGAATATACTTAACGTAATTGGTAAAGACTCTTTTTTCTTTAGCTTCATGTCACGTAAATCAAGTCCTAAGTTCACCACATATTAATAACACTCTTCCCAGTTAACCTGTGGGACAAGGCGCAGAACAAACGGAGAACATGGTAGTTGGGCATTTTGTCGTCTTTCACTCAGGAATTCTCTGAGAGGAAATGGTGGTTGTTTTCCTCTTTTCAGGTATTTTAGTTTAAAACGAATTGAAACCAAGAAGTGGCTATTCCTTCCACTAACCCATCACTAGCTTATGTTGAGCGGAAAGTTTTAAGTATGTCAGCATATTCTTTGCATCTGTACATACTTTAATTCACGAAAAACAAAGGCTATTTCTTGCAAAATGGTCTTCTGTATTTCTGTCTTCATATTAGAAATTTTCCACAGTTCAATTTGTTTTGGGGTAGAAAAAGGTAAGATTGGGTCAAGTGGGAGATCTCTTCAGGACTTGCCTTTTCACACTTTTCACACTTTTGCAGTTTCATCAAACTTTACCACAGTGTATGCTCTAATATGATAACGTTTCTGGTGATCGGGAAGTTCTTGTTTCTTCTAGCAGCTTTATGAGAACAATATTTGAGCTGTGGTGAATTTTGGTTATGGGCAGATGTAGAAGAGAGTCTGGCTCGGGACCCGTGGTGCTGATCTGCTGCTGCTGTAATTAGCCAAGTGCCCCATGAGTTACTCTCATTACCGAAGGACAGTCCTTACAATCAAAGAATACGGTATATGGAAATGTGGAGGGCCTACATTAATAAAGTTGTTCCTGTTCTAGTCTCTAAATTTGTCTAATAAATACAAATTAGAATTTTTTTTTTTTAAAATCTGGAAGTAACATTAAGGCATGATCAATGAGAAAAGGTGGTGAGTACAGCAGGAATTAAGTCAGTCTTAGACATTGCTTTGTGTTTATTTTAAAGAAAATGTTACAGTGGTTGACAGTTTTCTAACTCTGAACTCTGACTAGTGATTGGGATTTGCTTTAAATAACCTGTGTGAAAAGACTGAGGAATTAATTCACTGGGGTAAGAGTGACCAATGACAGAAGGCCAGTGTTCCTGCTTTACAAGATACTACACATTTTGCTTGCTGTTAGATTGGGCTGACTATGGATGAACAGTGCACTTTTGGTTTTTATAATTGCGGTTAGATTTCATTACAGGCTGAGAGCAGAAAGCTAAGAGTTGCTGAGAGGGGCCAAGCAGGGGAGTGATGGGCTGTGGCCGTCCATCCCTGCTCTGTGATCCCGGGTAACCTGGATTTGTCTCTGTCGTGTAAGGAGTTTTGTCCCGTGGAAGAAGAAATCACTGGCATCATATGGACTGTGTTCTCTGGCTGGAACCATTTGAAAGTATCCCCCACACCCATTCCTTTCTTAGGAAAGATGACTAAAGTTCTGCACCTGTAACATTCCATAAAGGCTCGGGCGCCGTAGGGTGGTGAGTGGGCAGGTTGCCAGATGTCTTTGCTGAAATACCAGCGCCTGAGCCCTGATAATTAACCAGGCTCCGGAGAACAGGTCCTGGGTGTATTTACTGCCTGGCTGTGACACTCTGAGAAGATGGGCTGGGTTTCCCACTCCTCCTCCCTAGATTGAGATAGGGCATTGATACGGTTGTTAATGCTGAAACGAGCAGCTGCATCTCTCTGTTCTCAACAGGGAGGAAGCTTTATATTTGTAATTATCCAAAGTACTCTCTCTTCTTTTTTGAATGTACATGTATTTTAAATTGAAACCCATATTTGCTCTTTCTCTGTACACATGGTGGAACTTGACTGGAGAGATTTTTTTTAATGAAGAAAAGTCTAAAGCATCTTCTCACATTATTTTGAGATGACTGCTAACATTTGCTAGGTTTCATCGTTTACAAAAAAATCTCCTGGACTTCTCCCATCTTGCTTGGCAAATTAAGGGTCTTGTCTTACATGTTGCCATTTATTTCAGTTACAGCAGTGAATAATACTATCATAAAGACAAGGTAGCAGTTGATACTTGGTAACATCTTTAAAACGATGTAATTAATGAGATTTGCAGTATTTTGGAGGTAATTACTCTCCATTTACATACGGAAAGTTAAAGCACAGACAAAGTTAGTACACAGCTTGCCTGAGGCCAGTCATACAGTTGGTGACAAAAGCCACATTCTTAGTACTTGACATAAGAGGCTTCTGTTTCATACAATACATTATAGAGCCAGTGTTCTAGTTAATAGCAAGGAAAGAATGGCTTCAACAACAAGCCTAGTGAGTGGTTGTTCCACAAGTATTGTTCCTGAACCAGTATCATTCACAACATTTGAGAGTCTGTTAGAAATCTTAAATTCTTCTTCTTTTTTTTTTTTTTTTTGCACTAGAGCCTTATTATGTCACCCCCAGTAAAGTGTTGTGGCATCATAGCAACTTCAAACTCTTGGGCTTAAGTGATTCTCTTGCCTCAGCCTCCCAAGTAGCTGGGACTATAGGTGCCCACCATAACACCCAGCTGTTCTCTGCAGTTGTCATTATTGTTTAGATGGCCGGGCCAGACTCTAAACAGTAGAGCTGACGCTGTAACCACTGTGCTATGGGTGCCGAGCCAGAAAATTTAAATTCTTAGGCCCTACCCCAGACCTTCTGACTCAAACTCTGGAGGTGTGTGTCCGGTAATGTCTATTTTTAAAAAGCCCCCCCCCCCCCCCACTCCTGATGCTAGATAAAGTTTGAGAATAACTGACTTGAGTACAGTCTCTTATATTAGTTTAAAGCAGTGATTTTTCAACCCGTGTGCTGTGAGAGGATCTTAGGGTTGCTATGAAACTTTTTTAAAGATCATTAATTATTTTTGAAAGAAGTTGACAGCACTGTAAGTATATTCTTTTTTTTCTTTCACTTTTTTTTAAAATTAACATAATTTAAGAGTGCTGGGGAAGTTTAACTATAGGTTCAAGTGTGCTGTGAGAAAAAAGGTTCAAAAACACTGGGAGGAAGCAGCTGTTAGCCTCCTTGGAGGCCTGGCATAGACAGCCTTCCTAGGCCCCACCAAAAGGACGTTTCAGGATGCAGAGGAGATAGGTCAGGAAGCTGAAGAGGAACTACTATTTGGGCAGCTTCTGCCTTGCCGGGCACTGTGTCTGTCTGTCTGTCTAGCAGGGGGCCTGCACTCAGCACTCAGCCCTCAGCCCAGTCATGTGCTTGCCGTCCACATGCCCCCCTTGTGTGTAGTGGGTACTTATCATTTTCGAGTCGTAATCTCAATATCAAGAATAGCCTCACATTTGCTTCAGGTCTTTAATTGACAGTCAAGAGCGTTGACATTCTTTTCACTCAGCAGGGGGCTGTACATTTACTCACGGGGCATGCATCCTGGATTGGATTTGTAGAAAGCTTTGTGCTAAACTTGTTGCTTCTTCTCGGAACAGTAATTTTATGCCAGGCTTCTGGGAGAGGAGAGGAGGGAACTTGTCTTTTTTGTGAACCATTATGTTCCCTGTGCTTAGTGTGTGCCAGCTGCTTGGTCAATAACTGTTGAATGGATTATGGTATCATCTCCCAGAAGGCATGTGCCCACTTCCAGACAAATTTATTTAAGGCAGTGGTTCTCAAAATGTGGTCCCTCAACCAGAAGCAGCATTATCTGGGAACTCTATAGCAATGCACTTTCTTGCATCCATCCCAAACCTGTTGGATCTGAGTGGGGGGCAGAATTCTGTGTTATAACAAGCCCTATGGGGGATTTTGATTTATGCTACCATTTGAGAACCACTGGTTTTAGGCACAAAAGGAAGGATTTTTTATTGTACTGTTAATTTTAGTTTTTCTGAGAAGGGAAAGCTGTTTCTCATTGAAACTTTGGGGATAAAAGCATGATAAGCTTAGTGTTGTCAAAAGCCCCAGACAAAGAGTGCTGATGGCTGATCAGTACTTGCTCACACAGTCACCCTCTCACTCAGAACCCCCCTATGGGGTCCCCTTGTACTCCTACTCAGGAGTAGGCAACAATTCCCTGCTGAAATTATTTCAGACCCCCCCAAGGTGCAGTTGCTTTTGCCACAAGAACTGAAAGACAAGAGGAAGTGCTGGAGAGATACACAGAGCTCTCCATACTGGGGCTTTTGGTTTAAAGGGTAGAACTGAGCCAGATGATGGCCCCATCAGAGAGAAAGATTACTTTCTAATCTGATTACCTAAATAATCAAAATAAATAAAGGCATTAACATTTTTGGGTTTTTGCTTCAAACAAAGTAGGAAATAGTCTTCCTATTTTGTGTATCTAGATACCAACTAAGGAAGCACGATTTGGATTCACGAGTCCCTGACTCCCCATGCAGCCTCGGAAGGACTGTGTATGTTTGCCTTTGCCAAGCCGTGGAGAGTAGGAAATTCTGTATATTAGGAACATAGTTTACATGGATAACAGTCAATTAAATGTTTCATTTCTGATTAATCCTAATAGAGAAGAGTTTCTTTTCTTGAGTCCTTTATACAGCATAAAATCTTAAAAAACTAAACTTATCTATTTTAATTGTTTTCTCTTGGGACAACATTGTGGTTTAGGAGTACGTCTCACCTAACTTTGATTTAAAAAAAAATACATGTATAAACAGCTAGGTTTATGCATTGTTACAGGTGCAGTGCAATTTATTTTTCAAGGAAAAAATCAAACATGACAATTGAAAATAAAATACCTATTACCAAGAAAGTTAAACTATTCTTTCCTATTAAGAAATTGTATTAGGATATTTATTAGAGGAATTATTTCAGACCCTGCCAGTTCTCTGTCAGAAAACTGATAACTTTTGTAGACAACCGTTTTCTCCTACCTCTATGTAATATTTAAGTTTCATTTGTGAAATGTAGGGCTAACCTGTGCTAAAAATTCCATCTCTGAGGTGACAAGCTGGTACATGGGGAGGGGGCTGACAGCAGACCACCCTCACAACTCTAGGATTTCATTATCATTTCTTGGTTTAATGAAATGTCTGCATCTGGAAATAGAAACGGACTGTATGCATAGTGTAAAAAATGTCAGCTGAGTATTCAGCACGCAAACCTAGAAAAATAGTGCAGAGAGGCAAAATGTGATCTCTGTGGAGATGCTCCCTTTTGAGGGCTGGTCCCCTCTGCAGACCCTCCCCCACCTACCTGGGTCTGCTTCCCTTCCTTCTGAATCTGGGCTCCCTGAGCCCACCTGGTTATTAGTTGGGAGACAGAAATGGTATCCAACTGGGAATTGTTGCCTACAAGGAGCAAAAGCCAACTTATGGAGGATTTTATTAGGATATTGAAGTACTCCCAAAGAATCCAGAATTCTCAGAGAAAACTTAGAATCCAAAGTAGAAAAGCACAAGGAACTTAAAGGACTGTGTCATCCCTGCTTCTCTGAGCTTCATCCTCACTTTTCTACAGACTTGCTCTGTTGTGTTGTCCACGGGTTCATGACACGGGTCCAGATCCATCCAGAGTTTGCCTGGTAGCTCCTTGCCCCGTTCGAATGCCCTGAGGGAGGAAGCACCTTACTCAGCATGGCTTGGATGTCTCTGTTGGTCTAGGGAGCCTTGGCTGGGTGAGGTAGGCGGCAAGCCTCCCTTGGGAGGCAGTCTGGGAGGCCGGCTTCTGACCCTGTCACCCAGTCAGAAAATCCATAGAGGGGCGTAGCCTGCACAGAAGGGTCGACAGCATTCTCCCTGTGTACACCATTCATGTATTGCTGTGACTTTATTCATTAACCCCATGCTCTGGTCTTTAGGGGAGTCATCATCTTTGGCTCCAAGACAATGTTGGACCTGAAAATCCTCAGGTCAGATAGTGAATCAGGGCCATGGATGGCGGTGAATTTCTTACAGAGACTTCATGGCTATCAACATTGGATGCCTCCAGTGATACCTCTGTCCTGGAGCAGACCTTTGAAACAGCCGTGGTATGAGCAAGACGGGAAGTTCTGGTGAAATCTGGTGTATCCTGGTGAAGGATACAAAAGCCTTCTCGAGATTTCTGCTCTGAAAATGTCCTTTATTCTGAATACCAGTTTGATTTCTGCTCCACTGGTGGAAGCCAGTGAAGTTGAACTAAGACAAACGTATAGGTTACCAGATATTAGCCCTTCTTCCTTCATTAGTTCACTTTTTCAGTTTGTTTGAATTGGGAATATATCCGAGTCCACAAAATAGGAGTGCAGGGAATATTGCACTTTGTTAAGTACACTTAATTTTTACTCCAAGCTTCTACTCCTTTGGGGTAGCAGAAAGGTCCACCGGGATTGTTTTTGAGTCTCTTTCCCACTCTGCACCACCCTCCCAGGGTTGTGTCAAGATATCAGCCCTTCCTACATGTCCTGATGTCAGGAAGGCCTTCCTGGGCAGTCTCTTTACACTGATCTCTCTTGCTTCCGGGTGGCGTTTGAGGCTAGGGAGGATCCTTGTCAGTCCTAGGGGTCCAAGTTTGGCATCTGACCACTCTCTTGGGGCACCTGCACATCTGAGGACACAGCTGGAGAACAGGTGTGGCCCTCTGCTGCTCTTGAGTTCCACACTCACTCACCTCCAACAGTTTCTTAGTCTGGGGATACTTCCCTCTTCTCAACCCCATTTCTCCTTAAGGAAGCCGCACCACAACCTCCCTTAGGAAAGCCAGAGTCCACTACCTGCATGAGTGAGGACAATTTAGAGAGAAAAACATTGAGAAAGCCTCCTGCCCTAGAGTCAGTAATCACCTGAGTGTGGGCCGCAGCCGGGCAATGTGATAGGCTTAGCCTTTATGGTCACCTAGCAACAGTCTGCATGGCCAGATCCCATTGCAAGGCCTTGACTGTTCTTCCACATGGCTGTTGATTTATGGAGAGGAGGATGGGTGGGCAAGTGATTGTACCTGTCCCAAACTGGCAGGGAGATTTGCGGTATTTCATTGTTGCTTTTGCTGTGTGGCTGTTTTCAAAGCCAGTTTGGAAACCTGTCTATTCCATAAAGTAGCCTTTGAATTTCTAATCATTTTTTAAAAATCATCAATGAATTCATGAAATTATAGGAGGAGATTTACTTTTCCCTTTTCTGGCCATGGGTGTTACAATTCTGTTAATATTCCTGAAAAGAAACTGATCTACCAGGCTCACACATGCTATGCACTTTTGCCCCCAGAATCCTCATGAATAGACTAATTGTGAGTATAATCTGTTTCAGTGATCTCCTACCTTCCTTTTGCCATCTTTTCAGATGGTTGCCTTGCCCACAGCTCAAGCAGCAGATTAAAAAACCATTTTTTGTGTGTGGGGAGGGAATTACTAGGATTAAATCAGGGGGGTACATATAGAAGATGGTAAAGCTTGCACACAACCTAAATGAAAATACGTGGTTTTGAGCAAGCAGCACATTACAGAGGCTCTGTGAATGCCTCTTCACCTGGAATTTCAGTACAAGCTGTACATAAAATATTTATACAGCACAGTGTGCTTTGCCCCGACCTGAGTGTGGGTTCAGTGTGTGTTGTTGCTACAGACATCACTAACGTGTAAGCAGCTGAAAAACACTTAAGGGTATTTGTCATGGGGTTAAACTTGTAGCCACTGATAAGGTAGCCTTGTTCCTAGCCAAAAATACTTAGCTTGTTATCAGAGTGATAATTTATAGTAAAGATGCGTCATAGAGGAAGGGGAAGAAGAGAGTTCACTTGAGAAACTTAAAAGAATGGATGCAGAAGCTAGTAACTTGGTTCACTGCTGGTGAAGAAACTTGAGCAGTCCCTGGGATTACTTCTGAGAAAGAAAAGTTGCTAAAAACAGAATTCAATTAGTAAGTCTTTTTTTTAGAGTCAATCCAGAGATAATGTGCAAAAAATAGAAATATAATTATCACTTTACTAACTAGGGGGGTTCTATAAAAGAGGAATGGTGGGAATACCTGCCTGGTAAATTCATCATAAGGATTGGAAGAGCAAGGCACCTTATTTATTTTTTTTATTGTTAAATCATAGCTGTGTACAAGGCACCTTATTTTTAAGTCTTTTGTTTTTATGATGGTTACTTTCATGACTTCACCTGCATTTTCTTTAATACTCAAAATAGACCAGTGATGTAGTGATGTTTCCATTTTAGAGCTAAAATGAACAGGGAAAGCCATTTGTTTACATGTATGGCAAAGTTCATTTATTATTAGTATCCTCTGATAAGGATCTTTTCAGACTCTCATAGGTTTTGCTCTGCTCCTTGTAGGCGAAGTTCCCAATTAATACACCATTTCTCTTCCTTATCAAGGTACCGAGTTAGTAATATCCTTGATATAGGAAAAGGTATTTATAAGTCAATAAGATGAACACTCCAATAGAAAAATAAAGAACATGAACAAGAAGTATAAAAAAGTAAAAAAGTGTACAACCTCAAAGATAGGCTAATAAAAAAATTTAAAAATCCATAGAAATACGGGGAGAGGGGAGGAGATGGGGTGGGAGGGATGGTAGCAGATAGTAGGGGGACCACACCTATGGAGCACATTGCAAGTACACGTTGGATCTATCATGTGTAGAACACAAATGTCCTAATGCTATGATTGGGTAAATGAGGTGAAAGCTATGCTGATTAATATGATGTAAGCACTCCAATTTGTACAAATAATCAACACACTGAAAATAGCATAAATGTATTTATGATCTATGTACAAAAGACTTAATAAAAAAATAAAAAATTTAAAGAAAAAAGAAAAATCTATAGAAATAATATTTAAAAAAAAATAATGTTACCCAGTGGGGGAATGTGGAAGAGGGAGTCATGTCATGAGCCACTGGCTCAAACATTCTGTACAGTAAGTTAACGATATCAGATCCTTACATTTTCCATGCATTTGACCTGTGACTTTATCCCAGGCAAATACTTAATAGTATAGTGAAGGATATCCTTCTCAGCATTATTTATATAATCATAAATTAGAAGTGGCTTAAATGCTTCAAGGAGGTTTATTAAAATGGATTATTGTACCATCGTTATAAATGAAGGTATACAAAACTACTAAATGGTACAATACCTTCTGTCAGAATACATGGAAAAGCCGGGTTACAAATGATACCACGTGTTTCACTTGTAACAAAAATTGCATGTGTTTACATATTGGTGTATTATGTTTATACACGTGCCCTGCATACACACCAGAGTTCCACAATATGATAGTCATGCATGTGATTTTTATTTATTTTATTGTTTGATTTTTCTAAACTTACAGTAAAGAACAAGTCCTATTTTTGAAGGAAGAAAAATAATTTTGTTATCTTTTTAATAATTCAGCATAAACTATATAATGTTATCCAAAGGCAGTAATACAGTATTTGACCCAAATCTGGATTTTTGGTCCGTTGATCTGATGTATTTTGTTGTCTTTTTCCTTATTTGTTAAGTAGGCAACGAGCATTTTCCTAAAACAGAAGAATAATATAATTTAGCTGTTCAGACTTCGATAGCATTTAGCTGTTGAATAGTTCTGAAGGTTTCTTAGGGAACCAAAGCCAGGCGTGTGGGGGTGGTCCTGGCGCTGAAGCCCTTGCAGTAGGCTGTCTTCAGTGGTCAATCTCTGCACAGGGAGAGGTCAGGAGCAAGGGAAGAAGAGCAGGTGGTTCTGCTGGTTCTGCGCTGCTATATGGGTAGACCCCATCAGGTTAGACAATGACCAGCACAAACCTTTTTTGGCTTGATAGTCAAAGTTCTTGGCAGGAAAGTCTCTGTCTGTTTCCATTTGCCCTCTCAGTTTCTCCTCAGTCCCCTGTGGTCAGGATCCTGTATCAGTCTTATTAAAAACTGCCCTCAGGGGTCCCTTCGAGTGACCTCCCTCCTAATGGTTAAACCCAGTGACATCTTATTAGCCCCCATCCACAGTTTTGGCCGTGTGCCTCTCTGAACTTGGGGTTACTCTCCTGCCTCTGGGGCCACTCCGTGTGTCTCTACTTATCAGTGTCTCTCCCATCTCCCGGGACCCCTCCTGTGTCCTGTTCCTTCCTCCTTAGAACCTTCATTATAGCCTGGAGCTTCAGCAGTCATCGTTGAGGTAAAAGTCTAGTAATCAATCATCTTTCTCATCTGCTAATCATCCTCCTTTCTGAAAAGTTTGGTCATAAAATGGTACTTGAAATTGGAACATGTTCACTTTGTGACAGAATCTGACAGACATGCTTAGAACTCACGTCTGGGCTTCACTAGAAGGCCCTCAGATTGTCTGTCGGTGGTCCACCCATAGATGATAAAACAAGCTCCTGGTGTGAGCCTTTTTTTTTTTTCTTCTTTTTTGCAGTTTTTGGCCAGGGCCAGATTTGAACCCACCACCTCCAGTATATGGGGCCGGCACCCTACTCCTTTGAGCCACAGGTGCCACCCTTGGTGTGAGCCTTTTCCGACAAATAATAATGATGGAGCCAAGAAGAGAATCTTAACTCAAGACACATTTTTAAAGGCAGTGGCAGAGCCAATCCAAAAAATATTTCATTTGTAAAAACTTTGATATAGTCCACCCTGAATTGTAAAGCTTATAACTTGATTAGAATAGGTTCTTTCCAGATGGACGATGTTAAAATAGTGTGTGAGGGTTAAATTGTTTGGAAGGTGGGCATTGCTGGGGCTGTGGATGTGGGCCAGGCTTATGGGACAAGATAAGAAAGGCTGTGTCACCCTTGGGGAAGGATGGATCCAAAGGCTGGATGGGAGTGTATTCTAGGGAACATGACTGGACTGGTAGAGCCAGAAGGTGTTTACTGGAGACTGAAGGAAGATGAGTTAAGTGCTACATCATGGAAGAACTGGGAGTCAATAAGAGAACCTTGTATTTGATGGGGGAAAAAATGTTCTTTTATACCACTACGGGTTTAGGTATAAGAGAACGTTAGGTTTGGAAGTTGCAAGATCAGAGAACTTTCAAGTTGCTGGTATCCTGTAAGGTGAGCCGAGAATGACTAAAATTGCTCATTACCTGCTGTGTGGTCTGTAAGGCACAATGTCTCATCGTTATTTTATAGCAACTTTAGGAGTAGACGTTACTGTTCCCATTTTATACATAACAAAACTGAATTTTGAGCAGACATAACTTGTCTAAGTTCTGCAGAAGGCTGGGCTAGGACATCTGATTTACAGCACAATGAAGAGGGAGAACATTGGAACCAGCTCTTCATTTTACAGGGGCCTGTTGAAGGTGACACCGGTATAGGATGGAAGCAGTTGTTCTGCAAGAGAGAGTGGGTAGGTGGTGATCTGCAGGGAGAGGCTAGGTTAGAGGCTGTTGTTGTAAACAAATATAGTGTGCCAAAGAATTTGGTTTTAGCAGTGGCAAAGGAGTGAAAAAGAGGGGCTGGGGTGCAGCAGGACATTTGAAGAAAGGGGTGGTGGATTGACTGGAATGGATAATGACAGATGATGATGCTTGAAAACGGTCCCAAGGTTTTAATCCCAGGGAACTGCCACTAACAGTTTTAACAGAAGGGCCACGTGTTTGCTTTGGAGTGGCCCGAATCTGGAGTAACAGATAACAAAATACAAAAATTGGGTGGTGTGCGTGAGCTGACTTGTATATGTACCATCCAATACATGGAGGAGGAGAAAGTAATAGAACTGAGAGGGGAAGCCTGTGAGAAACCCACGCCTCTTCTTTGCAGTGATGGTGAGTCACAACAAGAGTGAGCAACTAGTTTTTACCTAAATCAAAGGAGACGTCTTACACAATATCCCAGGTTTCCTCTTACTCGGGCCTGCTGCTGCGCCCCCAGCTGGAAAGTGGCTGAGCTGCATGTTGGTGTCTAAAATGCTTAGCTGTCTGTAATAATTAATTCCCCTTTTGTGGGCCTCAAGCCTAGAAAAGTGTATTGCTCCATCTCATTTCCCTCAACAAGATTCTTTTCCCTTTCAGAGTGGTGGTCACTGTACTGGATGGACTTCTGAGCTATTGAATTACTTCTGTCATTTGACTGTACCAGGAAATTGTCCATGGAGATGAAATATTTATTATAGTAATTTCTGGCCTTATATAATTAAGGTAAGGGCACTTTTTTTTCCTAATAACTCTTCATGAAGTTGTCACATTTGTCTCCTTTAACTTTACAGAAACATGAATCTGTTCTCTTTTCTGACGTTTTATGCTCTAATAATCTGTTCAGAGTGCTCTTAATGTGCAAATGTGTGAGTAAAGACTTATAGATGAAATATGAGCAAGCTATTTGAAGAATGTATTACTCTTCAGATTAAATCAATAAAAGTATTCCATTTCTGTAAACACAAATGCACAAACTGGATTATACCAGAGAAACTTAATAGATCAAAAGGAGTATTATTAAAGCTACTTGGAAAAACAAGAGATATTTAATATTAATATATTGTTGACTTTATATAAAGAAAATCTAGAAAACACAGAGACTATAAAAGAAACAAATGTTATTTCACTTTCAGATATAATCAGTGTCAAAATTTTATTTTATTGTACTGTGTTCCTAGTTTTTGTAATATGTATGTGGTACGTGTCAACTTGCTAGAGTTTTACAAATGAGTAACATTTACTACATGCTTGCCCTGTACCAGGATCAGTAAAGCACTTTATTTATTTATTTGTGTATTTATTTATTTTGAGACGGAGTCTTAAGCTGTCACCTTGGATAGAGTGCCGTGGTGTCATAGCTTACAGAAACCTCAAACTCTTGGGCTCAAGTGATTCTCTTGCCTCAGACTCCCAAGTAGCTGGGACTACAGGCACCCGCCACAATGCCCGGCTATTTTTGCTGTTGTTGTTGTTGCAGTTGTCATTGTTGTTTAGCTGGCCCAGGCCAGGTTCGAACCCGCCAGCTTGGGTGTATGTATGTGGCTAGCACCCTACCCAATGAGCTGTGGGTGCTGCCCAGTAAAGCACTTTATTACTTGATTAATTCTTATTCTTATTCTATGAAGGTAGTACTTTTATTATCTGAGGCTCAGAGAAATTAAATGACTTGCCTGTGTTCACATTGCTGGTCACCCCACTCAGAACTTGAACCAGATACCAATACCCATACCAATGGGCTTTTTTACATGCATACTTCTTTTCCTTTATACAATGTTTATTCCTTTTTTCTTCAGCATCACTTTAAAATGGCTGCTTGATGTTCAGTTTATGGGTATGTGCAATGGTGTCTCTACCTCACTTCCCTTTGTTGGAGATTTATATTATTTTTCTTTATGTATTTTTGGTGAACATCCATCGTGCACATTTAGGATTATTTCCCTAGGATACGTGGCTACACAAGTGCCATTGCTGAGCATCGATAGAACATAGCTCTCAAGTTTTGATGCACTCTGTTGATTTCTCAAAAGGATGTGCCAGTTTGTATTCTGAGTAGCAGCATATATAAGTGTCTGATGGCCCTCAGCAACACTGGTAGATAGCGATTTGAAAAATTGTTTTTGTTTTTAAAGATCCTAAGTATTGTTGTTTAGGTACATGTTACCTTCTACCTGTAATACTGTAGTAGCCGTGACTCCAGCACCCACTTACTGCTAAAGGAATTGCAGTATAGTAGGTAAGGGGATGGGCTCTGGAGTTAGGTACTTGGGTTTAAATCATGGCTGTGCTTATCTGCTTCAGTTTCCCCACCAGTAAAATGGAAATAGTAATAAAAAAACCCTCTCATGTTAAGAACTTTAGAATAGGCTTGGCACCTGTAGCTCAGGCAGCTAGGGCGCCAGCCACATACTCTGGAGCTGGCAGGTTCGAATCCGAGCTGGCAGCCTAGGCCAAAAATAGCTGGGCATAGTGGCAGGCACCTGTAGTCTCAGCTAATTGGGAGGCTGAGGCAAGAGAATCGTTCAGGCACAAGAGTTTGAGGTTGCTGTGAGCTGTGATGCCACAGCATTCTACCCAGGGCCACAACTTGAGCTTCTGTCTAAAAAAAAGGGGGGGGGGAAGAACTGCAGAATAGGCTCGGTGCCCATAGTACATGGTTATGGCGCAGACCATATACACCGAGGTTGGTGGGTTTGAACCTAGCCCAGGCCAGCTAAACAACAATGACAAGTGCAACAGTAACAGCAAAAAAAGAAAAAAAAAAAATAGCTGGACATTGCAGCAGGTGCCTGTAGTCCCAGCTACTTGGGAGACTGAGGCAAGAGAATCGTTTAAGCCCAAGAGTTTGAGGTTGCTGTGAGCTGTGACGCCACAGCATTCCTCTGAGGGCACCATAGTGAGACTCTATCCCCCAAAAAAGACTTAAGAATAGTGCCTGACTTTTGGTATGTGCTCAATAATTGTTGGCTACTGTTCTTGCATTCCAGATGTCCATACTTACATAGTTAAAAAAATCAAAGGTTGGCCAGGTGCAGTGGCTCATGCCTCTCATCCCAGAACTTTGAGAGGCTGAGGCAGGAGGATCACTTAAGACCAGGAATTCAATTCCAGCCTGGGAAACATAGCAAGACCCTGTCTCTATACAAAAATTAAAAATTAGCTGGGTGTGGTGCTGTGCACCTATACTTAGGAGGCTGAGGCAGGATTGAGCCCAGCAGTTGGAGGTTTGTAGTGAGCTATGATCCTGCACTATACTCCAGCCTGGATGACAACAAAACAAGGAAACCCAAGGGTAATGCTTGTTTTAAATGAAATATGTTTATTACCAAATTGGTAATATTTGGTAGAAACTGAAGTGCTGACATTGTAGTGGTATTAGTGTTACCACTGTGACCAACCTGAAGAGCACTAATAACCATCCCTCCTCAGTTGATCCTGAGAGGCCGAGGTAATGAAGAGAGTAACAACAGGAATAACTGGGATGTTAAAGTGCTTCGTAGCTCCTGATGCATTTCCACATGGACTGTCTCATCCTCCAGCATACCTATTTATAAAGGAGACAGAGCACATATTATTAACCTTATTTTACAGAGGAGGAAATTGATGTGAAGGATTAAGTGACTTGCTCACTTAAGGCTTAGAAATGGTTGATGGCAAAGCTGGGTGTGCACTCTAGGCCTTCTGGCTGTAAATCCTTACTCCCGGTGTTTCATGACATTATCATGATCCAAGGAGGTGTGGATGTAGATCGCCAGGCCTAGAGATTCACTGGAAAAGAAGGAGCCAAAGAGGAGGCCACCTGGGAGGAGGCAGCAGAGCTGGGATAAGGAAACCTGGACATGCTAAAAGGGTAGAAGGGACCTGGGGGGAGGGAGAGGGAAGAGTCAGAGAGGAAAATGGAAGGACCCACAGCGCTGGCTGAGAAGAGTAAGGGAAGGAGGGCTTCCTCTGTGTGCTAGGAGGGGGCCTCCTCTGAGCCAGGGAGGAGAGGAGGAGATGGGGGACATATGCTCAGGTTCCTGGAAATAGAAAGGAATGATGTGGAGCTGAAGAGCTGTGGACTAGATAAAACTCCTAAAGAAAGAAAGTAAAGAGTATTTGTGGAAAGGATAAATGATATGTTTCGGGTTTTACATTTGAGAAAGGGCAACTATTTAGAATATCTGTTGTGGGGCTTGGGACCAAGGAATGAACAACACCTGCTGGAGACCTCTGCTGTGCACAAGGCAGAGCCCAGATAATGTCTGGGCTCCAACTTGGCAGGTGCTATGAGCCCAGCAACCCTGCTGCAGGGGTGTTGAAGATGTTCTCGCCAGAAGTTTACAACTCTCTGAAGATGTTTTTGTGATCGCAGGGCTAGTTAGGCACGCAGTCAATATTACACGTAGGAAAGGAAAATTCCTCAGTTGCCTGTGACATGAGAAGAAATAACGCTCTACAATAGCCCTCTTGTCTCCTTATACCAAAGAGGCTGTCAGCTTGTGCTCCTGACCTGGCTGGGTACCCTTTGTGGAGGAGATAAGTATTGCAGTGATGGTATTTATGCCTGCTTCTCAGTAGGTGTATGGTTTTTTACAGTTTTGTTTGAAAACTTCTAAAAAAGTCTTTGTGATAGTCAGGTAGGTAAAGCAAAGAGGTGATGGGTAGTTTCCAAATCTGTGAAATGAGCAGTTGACTAGAAACTAGTCACTAGATAGATGCTGTCCTAAGCTCCTTTCTGACATTTCTGTTTTCATATGAGTCTCCTGCCTAACACCTCCCTTATGAGACAGTTTACCATATCTCCATATTTATTTTACAATGTTATGGATTTTTTTGGCTTAGAGATTTTGTGTATTTAAAAGTAAAGTAGGCTTGGCGCTTGTAACTCAGTGGTTAGGGCGTTGGCCATATATGCCGGGGCTGGTAGGCTCAAACCCAGCCCAGGCCTGCTAAACAACAAGACAACTACAACAAAAAAATAGCTGGGCGTTGTGGTGGGCACCTGTAATCCCAGCTACTTGGGAGGCTGAGGCAAGAGAATCGCTTGAGCCCAAGAGTTTGAGGTTGCTGTGAGCTATGATGCCGCGGAACTCTACCAAGAGCCTCACTCACTCACTCGCTCAATAAATAAATAAAAGCAAAGTATATTGACCATAGAAAAATTTAAAAAAGTATCAGTAAAATACTTGTTGTAAATGTGTGATCCTACCACCATTAAATAACCACTATTAGTATTCTTCTAGAGATTTTTCTATATTATGTGTCTAAAGAAGATTCCAAAATACAAAAATGCAACCTGCTTTTCATGATTGTAAACCTCTTTCCTTATCAATAGTCACTGCTGTAATTATCAAAGGATGATGGAGATTCTGTTTTAGAAATGTATTTTATTTGATAAATCTCATTTTGGACAATAAGTTAATGCATATCCTTCTACCTGTATTTTTGAGGCTGGTCTTAATTATTTCCTATAAAATTAGGAAAGAGGGTTTTTTTTTTTGAGACAGAGTCTCACTACGTCGCCCTTGGTAGAGTGCTATCGTGTCGCAGTTCACAGCAACCTCAAACTCTGGGGCTCAAGTGATTCTCCTGCCTCAGCCTCCCAAGTAGCTGGGAGTACAGGTGCCTGCCACAACACCCAGCTATTTTGTTGTTGTTGTTGTTGAACTGCCCCGGCTGGGTTTGGAACCAGCAGCCCCAGGGCATGTGGCCGGCACCCTAATCACTGAGCCTCTCATACCTTCTTAACATTGGATAGTGAAATTTAAAAACCACCAAAACCATATCCAGTTTTATGGACAGATGAACATTTTTCATATGCCATTTACATTTCTTCATTTGTGAATTTTCTGTTCATGTCTTTTGTCCATTTCTCCAGAGGGCATTTGTTGTTTTCGTTATTGATTGGGAGAGTGTTTTTTATTTTAAGATATCTTTTATTATAAAAATAGTATTAATTGTTTTGTTGTTTGCCCTTGAATTTTATATACCACTTTTAAATGTATATTTAGTTTTGGGTAGTCAAATCCTTTTCTTTCTGGCTTCCACATAGAGTAACTAGGAAGCAAGAATGATTTGGTGTTTGTTCCCCACTGTCTGATCTTCACATTATAATCTCTTTCAAGTGTGATCACATCTTGGCACAACCCTGCCTGAGCCCATCGAGACATTCTCCTTACTGAGGCATTCTCCTTACTGAGGCCGCAGGACCCAGCATGATCTGGCTTTGCGTGCCCCACCTCTTGCTACTTACCCTGGAATACTATGTTCTCGCCCCACAGGCCTCCTCTCAACTCCACCCCCTTTCCTGACCCTGGGATTCTGCAGGTGCTGTTCCTTTGCTTGGAACATGTGCATATGCATGTACACACATACCCTTTGAGCTTTTACTAGTGCGCAATTGTTGTTTCTTTTGTTTGTTTTTCTCTCCTTGGGTAGAGAAAGTAGATGCAGAAACTGTTCATTGACTTGAACCAAATTCCTCTAGGGAGCGGGCAGGTACAGTACTGAGAAAGACAATTCCGGGGGCACTGACCATGGCCTAGCTTTTGAGAGGAAGGAAAGACATATAATGTGACTGAATTAGGGACTTGTACCATTTGCTCAGTATCTAATGCTCCTAAACCTGCTAGATTTTTTTCCTTTTTTTTTTTTTTTTTTTTTTGAGACAGGGTCTCACTATGTTGCCCTTGGTAGAATTCCGTGGCATCACAACTCATAGCAACCTCAAACTCTCAGGCTTAAGTGATTCTCTTGCCTCAGCTTCCCAACTAGCTGGGACTACAGGTGGCTGCCATAACGCCCTGCTATTTTTTTGTTGTTGTTGTAGTTGTCATTGTTGTTTAAGCAGGCCCGGGCTGGGTTTGAACCCGCCTGCCTCGGTGTATGTGGCCAGCGCCCTAACCGCTGAGCTACGGGTGCCGAGTCCCTGCTAGATATTTTAGACAATTTTGTTTTCAGTAATTCTAGCTGCCATTTGTGTAAACCATTGAAGCCTATAAACGTTAACAATCTTTTTCTTTCTCCTTTTAATTGTCCAGGCCAGAATGTCAGAAACTTTAATATTCCATTGACCAAATTACTTTTCCTAAAACTGCCTCTAGCATCTAGATGTGGAACAAAGATGCTTTGGTAGATGATGTGTTCTAATTTTTGGTTTGGAAATACAGGTCACTATTCTTTCCCATATTTTAATTCCTTTACAATTAAAATTACTGACTAAAGCAATATGTGCCTGTTGTCACATATTTAAACCATAAAGCATTTATACAGGGAGAAATGGATCCTTGAAACTACCCTCTAGTCCCACCCTTGATAATAAACACTGTGGAGTTTATTGTGGATCCTTCCAGATCTTTTTTATGCTTAGTGAACCTGTCAGATCTTCATACCTTGCCCCCCACACCCACTCACGTTGGTTTCTCTGAACAATATTATAAACCCACTTTTTGGTACACATCAGTGGATTTTAAAGCACTTGGCAGCCTTTGTTTTTTTGTTTGGCCCCGTCTTGAAGAAGATGCCTATTAACATTTTCTGAGGACTTTAAACACCAAGTTCTATGTAGTTTGGGGGGGTTCATTTTGTGTAAATCATTAGATAGACTATTCTAGAGGGCAGGGATTTGAGAACATTCAAGAATGTGGTCTAATCGGCCAGTGATTTCCATCTCATTCCTGAGGAAGAAATGGGTGTGAAAGGGAACCCGGAGGGGTGGGACCGGAGTGAATTCTTGAGTTTGTGAGGGTGAACATTTAGCTGAAATGTTTTCTTTGGGTAATAACAAACCATTGGGTTTCTAGAGAATGGAGATAGCAGATGAGGTGCTGTCAGGTTATACAAATTTTCTTAACTTTGTCTCTCATTCTCTCTCCCTTTTCCCTCATGAGAATAGAAGACAGATTTGGGGTGAGTGAGGGTGCACAGTGACTCCCTGAGCCGTGCCCTTCACACTGGTTTGGAAAGCAAGCTGCTGACTGCCATGGCTCTGATCTATGGCACTGCAGCCCAGAGAACTATAAGGTCTGCTGTAAGTGATGGGGCCTCTGGACTTACCCAGAATTGCACTTGTTGGGGTTTTCCACAGTGCCCACCTTATTACACTAGAGAGGCAAGTTTCATTGCTTAAGGGGACAATTTATGGCAAAGGGCTTATCTCCTTGTTTTAGCTGTTTATGTTTTTCTGCCTCCTAATAAAATGTGAAGTCACAAAGCAATTAAATAGTAGTGTAGTTTTCGGGCAGGAGGTGGAGAAAGGCTAACTAGGGGGAAAGGCCAACATGATTGACAGAGGCTGGCTGGAGATTTACATTGAGAATAACTCGTTCTTCAAAACTTTCTTCATTTTCTGGTGGGAGGAATTATGGGGTAAATCATATACACCAGAAGGATGGAAGATTAAAAATGCAGGAGTTATGATTTCTTTTTGACTTTGTAAGTCTCTAAATCCTCTACCTTAATATAGAGTTTTCATTTCAAGATGAGAACCAGCCCTGCCAAGAGCTAAAGGGAGCCAGAAACACTCTAAAAATCTTAAATTGTTAATAAGCTTGAGATTGTATGTTGTAAAATGTCTTAAAGCACAGTGAAATGAAGTAGAGAATTCATGAAGTTTTTTCTTTCATTCCCTAGACTCAAATTCACAAGTATAGATGTTTTCGAATGTTTAAAAATATTGAATGAGATTGCAACTGTTAGTTTCTAGAAAATTCTAAAGGAGCATTAGTAATTTTTAATAATGACATTTAAATGAGGAAAAGTTTTTAAAAACTGAATATAAAAATCTGGACAGTGTAGATTCCCTATCCCTTCTCTTCCAGCCTCCTTTAACATAAATTCTTTGGATTTAGCCACTTTGTACCGATTATGACCTTTTTTTTATAAACAAGGAATTTTTGAGATAATGGGTGCTTCATGTTACCCTTTTGTATTATAGAAACAATTCAATTTTAATAACGTTATGAAACTGCCTTTTGATTTTTGACAATCTCTTATTTCTGAATAATCGCATCGAAATGGCCAAAACAAATAAATTACAGTTGGGTACAGGTGTGGTGGCTCACACTTGTAATCCCACCACTTAGGGAGGTGGAGGCAGGAGGATTGCTTGAGATCAAGAGTTTGAAACCAGCGTGAGCAATGTAGTGAGAGCCTAAGACTCCATCTCTACCAAAAAAATTAAAATTAAAAAATTAGCTGGGCATGGTGACATGTGCATGTAGTTCCGGCTACTTGGGAGGCTGATTGTGCCACTGTACTCCAGCCTGGTAACAGAGCAAGACCCTGTCTCTTAAAAAAGAAAATAATAAAATAGGGTGATTGGTACCTGTTGAAAGAAAGGATAACTAAGAGATACTCCCATGGGCCAGAAAATAAGTGGCTAAAAGGACAGTGCTTGTTTTGGTGTGAATTTCTGTTGCTGTGACAGCACCCTGAAGGGGAGACAAATGCCTTTGCGGGAACATCTCAGCCCCAGCTTCACCATCACAAACAGGACAAGAATCTGAGGGAGAGTCTGCCAAGGAAGACTGCTGGGGGTAGGGTATACTCCTGCTTGGCTTTTCATGAGAAGATTTATGATGAGAGAATAGGGAAATTGTTACTTTCTAAAGCATGGTAAAAAGATAACAAACAGTTTTTATGGGTTAAGTATCCCTTATCCAAACGCTTGGGATCAGAAGTGTTAGGGATTCATGTGTTTTTGATTTGGAAATATTTGCATAACGAGATAATCTCTTGAGGACAGGACCTAAGTCTAAATTTGAAATTCACTTACGTTTCATATACACCTTATACACAAAGCCTGAAGGTAATATTATATAACGTTTTAAATAATTTTGTGCAAGAGACAAAGTTTACGCTATGTTTTAACTGTGACCTGTCACATGAGGCCAGGTGTGGAAATTTCCGCTTGTGGTGTCATGTTGACACTTAAAAAGTTTCAGATTTCATAGCATTTTGGATTTTTGAATGAGGGATACCAAACCAGTAAATATTTCCGAAGTTCCTACCCAGAGTCCTGTATGAGTTCTGGAAGCAGTATGGTTCATTTTCCTCATAAAGGAGGATGTAGAAATTTGGATGAACATCTGTGTAGATTATGTTTGGATCGAAAAGGAACTAAAAGCAGTCAAAGCTGACCGCCTCTCAGCCCTTATGTCAAGCTGAACGAGGCTGTGTTTTTCCAGCAGCACATCATTTTGCTGTCGCAGAACAAGTGGTTATTTATAATCCCTGGTTTCAAGTATTCCCCTGCCAATAGTCCATTGTCTTGTGTTCCACAGAGAGGCAGCTGAGTGCAGAAGATGCCCATTCATACTGTGAGTGCTGCTGTCACTATTCTGTAATAAAGTAACAACAAGGGGATTGGTGCTCTGGTCTTACCTACGCATTAGTTTTAAAAACATTATGTATAATGAGGTGAAATACATAAGACATAAAAATTAACAATTAAAAAAAAAATAGTTCATGGTATTTAGTACATTGACAATATTGTACAACTGCCATTTCTGTCTAGTTCCAAAACATTTTCATCCCCACAGTAGAAAACTCTGTGCCTTTAACTCCTTAGCTTAACCCAGTCCCTCACAATCTGTAATCTGCTTTCAGTCTCTGTGAATTTACCAATTCTGGCTATTTCTTAGAAAATAAATGGTATCACACAACATGTGAGCTTCTGTGTCTGGTTTCTTTAACCTAGCATGTTTTTGAAGTGCATCCATGTTGTAGCATGTATTAGTCATTTTATGGCTGAGTAATATTCCATTATAAGGATATGCCATGATCTGTTATCCATTCATCTGTTGATGAACAGTTTTTTCCCCCACCCTGCCAACTTTTGACTATTGTAAGTAATGCTGCTATGAACATGGGTGTATAAGTACCTGAGCCCCTCTTTTGGATTCTTTTGGATATATACCTAGAGGTATAATTTCTTGGTCATATAGTAATTCTATTTAACTATTGTGAGAAATAGCTAAACTGTTTTCACAGGGGCTGAACCATTTCCATTCCCACCAGCAAAACACAGAATTTCAGTTTCTCCATATCATTGCCATTACTTGTCGCGTTCCTTCCTTTTATATTGTAGCCATCTTTATAGGTAGGAAGTGGATTTTCACTGTGGTTTTGACTTGTATTTCCCTAATGACTATGATATTGATCATCATATATGCTAATTAGGCCTTCATGTCTTGTCTTTGGAGAAATGTCTATTCAAGTCCTTTGCCCATGTTTTAGTTATATTGTCTTTTTGTTGTTGAATTGTAAGAGTTCTTTCTATATTCTGGACACTAGAACCTTATTGGATATATGACTTGCAAATATTTTCTTCCGTTTTTTTAGGTTTTCTTTTTTATTTTCTTGATGTCTTTTGATGTACAAGTTTTTGACTTTGAGGTCCAACTGATCTGTATTTCCTTTTTTGCCCACATATTTGATGTTAGGTGTGAGAATCCATTGTGTAATCGAAAGTCATAAAGATGTATCCCTATATTCTGAAAGTGTTGTGTTTTCCTTTCTTATATTTAAGTTGTTAATTCATTTTGAGTTCCGTTTTCATGGGGTGTGGGGTATGGGTGCAACTTCATTCTTTTGCATGTAGATAATCCTATATTCCCAGCACCATTTGTTGAAGAGACTATCTTTCCTCATTGAACGTTCTTTGCACCTTTGTTAAAAATCAATTGACCAAACATGTGAGGGTTTATTTCTGGACTCTATTCCACTTGTCTGTATGTCTATCCTTTCGTCAATACCACACTTTTTTTCGATTACTGTAGCTTTCTTTGTAGTATGTTTTGAAATTCGGAAGTGTTAGTCTTCCAACTTTTTTCTTCTTTTTCATTGTTGGCCACTTGGACCCCTTGTAGTTCCACATGAATTCAAAGATCTGTTTTTTCATTTCTATAAAAAGGGTTGTTGGAATTTTGATAGAGAATACATTAAATCTGCAGGTAATTTGGACAGTATTGTTATCTTGACAATATTAAAATGTCTAATTCATGAATGTGGGATGTCTTTCCATTTATTTAGGTTTTATTTAATCTTTCAGCAATGTTTTTTAATTTTCAGTGTATAAATTGTTTTGTCTCTTATATTAAATTTATTCTTAGGCATTTTTTCCTTTTTTAATTTCCGATTAATATGAGAGTACAGATGATTCGATTGCATTGTTTGCATTTGTTAGGTAAAATCCAAGTTGTTGTGGTGTCCCTAGTCCAGGAGGTGTGCCGCGGACCCTTACATTGTGCCTGTTAAGAGCACAGCAGACGCCCTTCCTCCCCCTTCCTCCCTTCACTTGAATGTAATTGTGTTTTTCTCTTGTGTGGCCATGTATTTGTTCATCTACTGGTTTCATATTAGAATTTAGTACATTGGATACTTGCTTTTCAATTATAGTGATACTTTACTAAGTAGAATGTTTTTCAACTCAGTCAAGGTTAATAGAGGTATTTTATTCTTTATATGCAATTGTGAATGGAATTGTTCTCTTGATTTCCTTTTTGGATTGTTTATTCTTGGTGTCCTTTTTGGATTTTTTATTTTTGGTGTATAGAAATATAACTTTCTATATAGTTTTAATTTTAAAAAATCTCTACTGGTTAATTAAAAAAATCAAACTAAGAAGCTTAATATCTCTCCCTGTATATGGGCCCACCTCTCCCTTAGGGAGGCCCCTGTGAAGTTTGATATACATTATTCCATATATTTTTTACTAATATATGTACAGATATACTTCCTGTGGGGAGAGTCATAATATACTTGGTCTACGTTTTCACTTATTTATTTTTACTTAATTGTTGAGTATGAGCATCTTTCTCTGTCGGTACATCTCAGTTTATCTGGCTCTTCTTAAGGGCTGCAGAGTAGCCAACCATGAAGATGTACCATATATTGTTCAGGAATTTTCTTTTAGTGAGCAATCAGTGTGTTTTTATTATTTTTCTATTACAAACAATGTAACAGTAACAATCTTGTACCTACATCAGTATCTTGTTCGTATGTGAGTGTAATTCTTAAGGTAATGAGATTTGCTAAAGTAAAACATATGCATGTATGACCTTTACATTTTTTGTTCAAATTTTTAATTGTATTAAAATACCTGTAAAAAATTTGTACTATCTTAGCTGTTGTAAAGTGCACAATGTGGTAATGTTATTTATTTTGTGTTCCCAGTGTCCAGAACTCATTTCATCTTGAAGAAAAGCTCCAGACCCATTAAACAACAGCTCTTTATTTCCTTCTCCCCCAGCAGCTGTCTCTGTGATTTTTACGACTTTAGATACCTCACATAAGTGGAATCGTATGATGTCTTTTGTGACTGGCTTATTTTACTTAGCATAATATCTTCAAGGTTTATGCATGTTTTAACATGCGCCAGAACGTCATTCCTTTCTAAGGCTGAATAATATTCATTATAGCACATACTGTCCTTTGATGAACAGTAGGAAATCTCCTCCCCTTTCTTTTCAAAAGAGTCTCTTGTTGTGGTCAGAGATAGTACACCTGTTATCTAAGAGAATCATATTGAGTAATTAAAAGCTTGGAAAGAAAGAAAAGAGGGGCATGTCAAACTTTTAATTCCCATACAATGCATATAATAATCTAAATAGAATATAAACAAAAAGATACTTTGAATATGTGCGTGAGCAGTTTTAACAGGGTGTTTTTAAATGTATTGTTGCCCAACGTAATGTGAGGTGAAGAAGGAGCTGGTAGAACATATGAGCTTCTTGGGCTCTTGCTTTCTGACCCTCCACACACCTCACCCTAATCCCTACACATCTTTCCTTATCCCTCCACTGGTTGCTGGCAGTCACTCTCAAATAGCTTTGGCTTTTATGCCAAAGGAGCTTCTGCTAGTGACAGATACTGTGAACACTTAGGGTTTTCTTCTTCGGCACCAAGAAAGACCGATTTTGGAATTTACTAACATGTTCTCAATTTAAAGGCTTTGTTCTGTTCGGGGCTAACTGAAAAGTTTAGCCACACCCTGGAAGGCAGACTGCACTCAATTTTGAGGAAGGTCATTGTGACAGTCTGTGTGTCTCAGTCTCATAACCTTTCTGTGTTTTTGCATAATTAAGAAGAGAGATGCTTTTGTAAAATGTCCCAGGAAAAGTAAGCCAGATGGCAGTCGCAGTTGCTTTCCTCTTCCACCAGTTTTTTGAAGCTTTTTGTTTTGAAATGTTAGATTTAGAGAAGTTTTGCAAAGATACTGCAGAGTCCACCTGTGCTCTTTACAATTTCCTCAATGTTAAGATCTTACATAACCATAGCATAATTATCAAAATCAAGAGATTTAAATTGGTATGATGCTTCTAATTAAACAGCAGGCCATATTAGCATTCCATCCAGTTTTCCACTAATGTTTGTGTGATGAATGGTTGTGAATGCTATGCCCCATGGTAAAATTCTGGGTTCAAAAAAATGAAACCTTGTCAAACTTACCCAGGAAATGAACAGGCTGGTCCAGACTAGTGATGCTGAGGACAGTGGCAGGGGAAAGAAAGAGACAGGGGTGGACACCTCCCCTGGGGGCCAGTCTTCCTTCGTGCTTTGGAATATGGGGAAATGAGCAACTTGCTCAGGAGAGTTGCCATGTCCACAATGGTGTACAACTGTGTTAAGTGGATGAAGACCTGGTGAACATTAACTTCATTGTGGTTGGGCAGTGACTAGGATGGGGGGGGGGGGGGAGGAGCGTGGTGATGGGACTAAGTAGTCCGCATAAACCAGGTGGCATTTGAGGGGAATGCCAGGTCCGTGCATTCCTGCGGCCCTGTGTACCGACTCCCTTCCCATTAGAACAGGTGGTGATTAAACTCTGCCACATACTCGATTCTGGTTCTGGGTTTTACCACTCAGCCAATTTTGTCAAGTCAGTATTAACATATTTTTCTTCTTTGAAAGAGTATAGATGAAGAAAAACTATAGAGCTTTCCTCCTATATAGCATTGATTATATATACGCACACAAATTTATATATCCACCTACATATATAAAATAGAATTTAGCTATATAATATATACGATTTTTAAAAATACATTTTTAGAAAATAAAAGATGTAGTATAAGTCTGTGCTTTCATATGACAAAGCCCCCCCTGCTCTCAGAAGGTTGGCATGAGGTAAGGCAGGCTACTGAGTTGCTTTAAAAACTAAGCAGCAGCTAATGAGATGTAGTTGTTCACTTTTGTTTTAAAGGCTTTTATGCTGAGGGAAACTTCAGGGCTGGGACTTGAATTCTGAGTTTTTATGGGTCATTCTTTGTAACGGAGTCCAAGATTGGAAACACCCTATTTCACCTTCTTTAATTCCTTTGTGTGCTGTTGGGTTATTCAGAATGGCACTAAGGTTGAATCTGGCATATCAAAATCCACTTGAAAACAGACGGCTGTGCCTGCTAAACTCAGGTTCCACTGGGCAGTTCTCTGTGGGCTTGTTGGTTCTTGTGCAGATTCCTGCTTCCATCTGGCTCCAGGATCAGCTGCTCAGACCTGCTCGTGTGCCTCACCCCAGGCCGGGAGGGACAGCCTTGTTCTCTTCGTCCAACCCAGCAACAGAGTTCTAGAAAAATTTGTTGCCAGGGCTGTCAAGAACCTCTTCGTTGTTCTCCTAACTTACTGTGCACAGAGGGAATATCACAGTGGGGTGGCAAGGATTTTGGACGAAGAAAAAACCTTGACATGGGTGTGGTATTAAAATGAGGCTGATCTCGTGGAAGCACCTTAGCACCCTTCCATGTTCCTAGTAGAACCTTTGCCTGCTTGTGTGTATTATTTGTTCTTCCTTGTGAAAATGTGTGTGTGTGTGTATATTTTATCTAATACCAGGGAATCTCTGAAGGAAAGTGTATAAAACTTCCAGAATTGCCATGATAATGACTTCATTTGATGTGAGTCACATTCTGCCTGACAATAGGCCAGTTTTTCTTCTTTTTGTGTATTCTTAGAGGACTAATAGAAAAAAAAGTCATTGTTTTTAGAGCATGTGAGATGACCGTGCTTAACTTTAGGGTAATTGCAAGTGGGAACCCTGAGCGTAGGTGAAGGGCTATCTCTGACTTTCTCTGCGTCTTGAATAGTGCAGTCATCACCCAGGCTGATTTGATCAGTCCATCTCTCATCAAGCCAAAGGGAGAAACAGAATTGAAAAATTGTTCACAAAGGTTTTCAGTTACCAGGGTGTGGTTGATGAACCACACCCGAGAAGCTGCCTAGTTGAAGCCAACTCAGAAAGGTGCTTAAGAACCTCCACCCCACTTGATGGTCTATCAGACATCCTCAAACTTTTTAAACGGGGCCAATTCACTGTCCCTTAGACCGTTGGAGGGCTGGACTATAGTTAAAAAAAAAACAAAACTATGAACAGATTCCTATGCACAGTGCACATATCTTATTTTGAAGTAAAAAACAAAATGGGAACAAATACAATTCACACTGCTTCATGTGGCCCGTGGGCCGCAGTTTGAGGACGCCTGGTCTAGATTGTATCCAAGGGAGGTGAACCAAGCCAGTGCCAAGACTCTGAGTGGGATAAGGCCATGGTGATATGCATAACAGACACATTCACAAACATTGCTTCAGTACAGTACTTTCTTGGATGGAAGCATGGGAAATAATACATGGGCATGCACTCACACTTCTGGTTAGGTTTCAAGATCACGGCTGGCCTCCTACGCTGTGGTCTTGCCCACCTCCCCATGGGGATGTAAGCCCTTTAAGATCACCAGAAATCCTCATGTACTGAGAGTCCAAAGGGAGGAAAACTTGACCCTTAACCTTTCAGAAAATTAGTCAATTAAAAAAAAAAAAAAGTCTGTCCACAATTAGAAGTTGGCTTTGACTAGAATAATTTACTATGCTGTTAAACTGAGAATTGTGTTAGTGTTGTTAGGATGCCATTACAGTATGTTAATTTAGAAAGCATTTGATAAGTTTATTGCTTGCAAGTTAAATGGATTTGTTTGTAAATTCTTTGGGAATTCCTGAAACTTAATAGTTAGCTTCCTCAAGTCTGTTTTAAGTAGATTCAGTACATATTTTGCCTTTTAATCTATTGGTACTTCTTTTGTTCCTTTAGTGGACCTCCATAAAATTAGGAAAGCTTATAAATTCTAATAAAATTAACTCTAAATAAAGGAGAGGTTAACTTAGTTTGAACAAAATCTTGGTTTAAAACCATGGCAAAATTTTTCTCAGACCCTGGGTTAGCAAGTATTTTTATATTTATTTCTTAAAGAAAATTAACAAAATGTTTTCAGATGATCTATAAATTTTACCATTCTTGGCCAGGTGTGGTGGCCTAGCATCTGGGAGACTGAGGCAGGGGGTTGCTTAGTTCAGGAGTTCCAGACCAGCCTATGCAAGAGTGAGACCCCCAACTCCACTAAAAATGGGAAAACTAGCTGGGCGTTGTGGCAGGTTCCTGTAGTCCCAGCCACCTATCAGGAGGCTAAAGCAAGAGGATCTCTTGAGTCCAAGAATTTGAGGTTGCTGTGAGCTATAATGACGCTATGACACTCTACCCAGGGCCACAGAGTGAGACTTTGTCTCCAAAAATAAAAAACAAAAACCCACCATTCTTATATTCATTAAAAAAAAAAAAACTTTCTTATGTATTTAATTTACGTTTTATGTGGTTTAATTTTTATTTGAAATGCTACTTCAACTTAAGATGTGAGAGCTTTTCCCTCATTTATAAAGGCTTTACAATTATAATGATAAATAATCACATTACAAGGATCTATAAACTGTATTTCTAATGTTAAAAAGGTAGATTGTATCTAATTCATTGCTACTTTAGATACCATTGTAGTGAAATCTTCCAACTCTAAGACCTATTTCCTTCAGATAAATTTACAAGAAAACTAGGTTAAAATTATGTATATTTTTTGATTTGTCTATATACTTTACACTTGCCAAATACTCTATGAACTATAAAAGTAATACAATTATCCTAATAAGTTAAAACAGTACCAAAATCTATAAGATGGGAAAAAGAAATTTCTCTCTGGATTTCTATCCTGGCTTTTAAAGTACGTAAACCCTGATGAGACCTTAAGCAGGCGATGAATAGAATGAGAAAAGATTTCAGAAGAGAGGAGTGATGTGAAGGTAATGATGATTACACTGCGTAGTTGAAAAAGTAAAATGAAGGCGGCACCTGTGGCTCAAAGGAGTAAGGCGCCAGCCCCATATGCCAGAGGTGGCAGGTTCAAATCCAGCCCTGGCCAAAAAAACTGCAAAAAAAAAAAAAAAAAGTAAAATGAAGTAAAATAGTGGTTTAGCTATGTGGTTTAAAAATGGAACCCAAGCACTTCTCTCTTTGAACAAGACGTAGAGGTGTCCAGTGTCGGTTTAATACAGCTGCTAGTTTGACAAAGTATAATCTCCTGTGTCAGGTAATGTTAAGTGATGTCCATTCCCCCTTGACTCTGATCAAGAGATAACTGTAACCAGCAGGCCCTAGCTCTCCTGGGTAAAAGGTTCACTGAAGAATCCTTATAGATAAGAGAGAAATTGTGTATTTCAGGCCCTGAAGGGATAGCTAGCCTTGAAGGCTGAGGGGGTAAATTGACACAGCTCTGGGCTTGTACTCTTAACCTGAGTATCTTTGAGGTTTGATTTTTATCTTCTGGAGACCCATAGGAAGAAACCAAGTTTGTAGTTTTACCCATTTTTCTGGAAATTGTGGCCAAGCAAAGGGACAGAGGACAATGTACAAGACTGCCATGTTTATAGACAGTTAACTTCCAGCAGCAGCCCCTTGAAGAAGAGTGCAGTGGTGTTCTCTCATCTGGTGGTTTTATTGGATTGTTTTGAATTCTTAGCCTCTGACGGAGGCGTCTTCGGTGTCCTTTATGTGCTCACTCACTCTATTCCACTGGCCTGATTATAATGGGGTTGCCTTATCACTCTGCAGAAGGGAAGGTCGGCCTGAGCTCCTGGTGGTTTGTGGCCTTTGGAGGTGTCACCGTCAGTGCCCAGTGTTCTATTTGCTAGTACTGGGCCAGTCCACAGCTCTCTCCCAAAAACAGGCAAACTAGGAAATCTTTCAGTAAGTCACAGACAGTTATCACTGAACCAAGAGTCCAGCTCACTGGGCCCAGTTCGGCACTGACTCTGTGCCTTAGTTTCCAATTTATAAACCTGGGTGTCTGGACGTAGCGCCAGCGTTCTGTGGACACAGATGGGAAGGAGTGGAGATCTCAAGTGATGATTGAAATTGGAATAGAAACCATGAGACCAACACCCCCACCCCCACCCCCCACCCCCGCTTTTCAGGTGACTGGATGCCAAACAAGGCAGCCATGAAGGATTGTGTTTCACTTTGCTTTTTTTTTTTTAATTTCAGCTTGCCTGTTCATTCTTCTTTGTTTGAAGTACTCTTTTTTTGTTTTGTTCATTTTCTTCTTCTGGCGATGCTCTTTCCCGTTGCCTCCCCAGTAGCTGGGATTATAGACACCCACCACACCACAACGTCCGGCTCTTTGATGTTAGTAGAGACGGGGTCTTACTCTGGCTCACCGCTGCTCATACTGGTCTCGAACCTCTGAGCTCAGGCAATCCACCGGCCTTGGCCTCCCACAGTGCTGGGTCTACAGGCGTGAGCCACCATGCCCGGCCTCACTTTGCTTTTTAATTAAATGGTCTCTGGGGCGGCACCTGTGGCTCAGTGAGTAGGGCGCCAGCCCCATATACCAAGGGTGGCGGGTTCAAACCCAGACCAGGCCAAATTACAACAACAACAATAAAATGGTTTCTGATTACATAGGAATATGTATAAAATTCAGAACATTGGATGTTAATTATCCAACCTTCAGATGATATTGTTGCATTTCCCAGGCATTTTTAGTAGTTTATCTTCCTAGTAATGTTTTAGTTATCTTTTTTACTTCAACTGTCTAACTCTTCTGTGCCTGTGCCTTATACATCTGAAAATACATTTAAAAATAAAATCTGCTTCATTTGTCTAATAAGTGCACTTATTACCCATAGTATCTCCCATGCCAACCCACTCATTCCTACGCTGTACTTTGCTAATAGGAAACCACCCGTTGTGTTGTGCTTCTGGCAGTTCTGGAGAAAGTACACAGAGCAAGTGTTGTGGCTCCTTGGGTGTAGGATTGTTGAGAGTGTGATTTTTGCGTTGTGTATTTTTTTAATAGCCAATTACTAGCGATGAGGAAGGGAATTTCAACACGAAGCCTGAGGTGCCCCGGTGATGAACTCTGGCTGGGCGTCTCACCTGAACACGACTGAATGCAGTTTGGTGGAACATGGGCCCCACTGCTTGCAGAATCCTGCTGGTGCTGGAGTGGTGATAAGGGGATCCCATGTCATCCCGCATTTTTGATGGAGAGCCTCCAGGATTGCAGTGTTGTTATTTTCAGCAGTTTTTGGGTAACAGTTTATGTTCTGCCTTGGAATAAGCCATTCTATTTGAAAAAAGACTTTTATATAAAAAATTTTGGAATACCTGGTTTTACGAGGTCTAAAAATGGGACAAAGCGTAGAGACAGTGCATTTGTGGAATAAGTAAAGAAGCAGTTCCTTCACTTGAAGATGCTGCAGGAATTTAAGCCAGATGTCTTCAGGGGCCATCCTGGAATGTGAAAAAGGCAGCAATTATAACGGAGTAATATCTTTGATGGTGACACTAGTTTGAACCCTAGTTTAGACCAGTAGCAGCTCTGCTAACGTAGACTTAACAAGTAGAAAGATAGCCTAAGAGTCACCTGACACAGGAATCACCATTGCCTGTGGGATTTGCCAGCCACATGCCTATGGTTATCTGATCAGGATCCCAGCAGGAGCATCATACATGCAGCAAATAATACCAATTTTTTGTTTGTTTGTTTGTTTTTTGCAGTTTTTGGCCAGGGCTGGGTTTGAACCCGCCACCTCTGGCATATGGGACTGGCGCCCTACCCCTTTGAGCCATAGATGCTGCCCAATCTTAATGTATTTTGCTTATACAATCTTGTTGTAGAAAAAGAATTCATGGTGGCTTAAGAGATCATATAAAATAAAATTAAAAATCAGTGAATGAAAATATTGAGAAAAAGGGAAACTAGCCAGAAGGGGCAATGTGCAATAAAGCGTGTGTGTTTTAGCAATGTGCAATAAAGCATGTGTTAATATGCTGGAAATAGGCCACTAATTTGGCTCTGTGCTCCCTAGCAGCCAAGACTAAGAAGGAAGCGTGACCAGGTATGCAGTTCACGGGGAGTCTAAGATTCCGTCAGCTAGCAGCTCGGGAAGAACACAAGTACTCACATACAGGGAAGATGGACACAGCACCCTGATGATCTCAAGTGCAGCTACAACAGCTGCTGCTGGACATGGGATACTCCATCCTTCACAGGAAAATAGAAGTTGCTTATGTGCCGCTATTGTGCTTATTTTTGAGGTTTTGGTAATTCCCATGCAGACGTCCGTTACTTGTTCCTTCTTCTCAGTGTAAAATAAGTGATAATTCAAATAACATTAAAAATAGGACGTTCGTACTCCCTGAACTCTCCTTTAAAAATAGAGGCTCAGGAGCTCTTCAGTTTTTGACTTTCTGTTGTAAAAAGGACTGTGTTCACTAGATGGCAGTATCGCTAGCCTTTATGACCACAGCTCTGAAAATGCACGCAAGTAGGAAAGCCGTTGGAACATACAGCATCTCACTTCTACGCCCTGCGTGAAACAGTATTTTCCATTTGAGGCCGGGGAGAAGGTGCTGTATGTAGCAGCTATGAGCATCTCCGGCAGTATTGGATGGCACTGGAGGACTATTTTTCACAAGGAGTAAATCTGCCACAGTGTGCTGAGCTCTTTCTTGGTCATGACAGTGATTACAGGGTTTCCAGCCACTTTCCCTTGCTTCTTTCTCTTTGAACTTTCAGATCAGAGTAGGAGTTACTGATAAAGAGTGCCCCATAAATGCATTAATGTACACAGTTATGATTTAGTTTAAAATATATATGTGTGTTTGCATATATGTATGTCTGTGTGTGTGTGTATGTATATTTCACAAACCAACTGTGGGATAATGTTATTGACAAGGTCCACGAATGTGTTTAGTAAGTGGAGATGATGTGTTTTTCTTTTTTTTTGACCAGGGCTGGGTTTGAACCCACCACCTCTGGTATATGGGGCTGGTGTCCTACTCCTTTGAGCCACAGGTGCTGCCCAAGTGGAGATGATTTTTATACCATCATTGTTTGCTTAGTTATTGTTTCTATCCATGACAACAATATTAACTTCTCTCAGGAAACGAGGTCATTTTCTCTCTTCTTGTAAAAGCGTCTACCCATTGGCATCTTTGAGGAGAGATAATGTACTTTTTCAATTATTTTAAGCAAAAAATATAGCTATATTTTTAAATCACATAATATGTTAATGGTGTTTGGTTGCATCTTAGGATTTTTGTAGTGTAGCTTGAGCAGCACTTGATAAGCCTTAGAAAAATTGATTATCGTCCTATTCCCAGTGACAATTTCTCAACAGTAGAGTCGCTGGTATGTTCCAGGGGGTTTTGTGCCCCCTGCCCTTGCCAGCTAAATGTCAGGAGTGCCCCTCAGACGTGACTGCCCAGTAGCACCCCAAACACTTCCATATGCCTCTGGAGCGGGGTGTCACTGCCCTGTGTTGAGAATTGCTGACTAGAGGTTTTGGTATAAGTTACTGGGACTTGTGGAATTTAGTGAGTATAATCTTTTTAAAAAAGTATATTAATCTACTTTATATGAAAAAAAAAACAACCCCATAACCCATTGCCTTAACCTTCTGTTTATTTGTATTTATTTACATATTCTGACTGTGGTCTATTCTGCATGAACACAGTTTTTACATAATAGAAAATTATACACATAAAATTTTATGGTATACTTTTAACATAACCTCATTGTGCACTTTTTCTTGTATCTATTATCTGTGGCATTATCATGTCACAGTAATCCATTCTCCACCCTGCTTTACTCCCCTCCCTTTTAAAGTAACTTTCTTTGAAAGTTATAATTATTTATTTATTATGTGAACTTTTCTATCATTTTCTTGATCTGTAACAAGTATCTTTTATTGCCACTTAAATGGGAACTCTTAATAGACAACTTGGGGGATGCGTTGTATCTTGTGTTCTTTTAGTCCTTCTGGTATCATACACTCTTCTTTTTTGCTAGACTTCCCTTTTTTAGCCTCCTACAAAAGTTCTCCTTGGGTGGAGGAAGCCTTACTTGTGATGGTTTGCAGATTGTGCTAGTTGAGAAGAGGAGGAGTAATCTCGTTTCTTTTCTCTTTTTCATTCCTCAGTAACTACACTTAAAAAGCTATTTGACGAAAACCCCCAACTTCAGACCCCTCAATGCTCTCTCACTTAGTCTGCTTTAGACTTTGCTGAGACAGCCCCTTGGTTAATAAAAGACTCCTTTTTGAAATTCTTAAAAAAAAAAAAAAAAGCTATTTGAGCTGGAATGTACCCATTTGTTCTCATACCAGGGCACATGGCCAGTACCATAATATATCCTCTAGGTAAAGATTTGATTAATTGGTGTGTTTTCAACTTTCTCTAGTCGGTCTTTGTGTTAGTACTGTTAATAGCAGCTTCTGGAAGTAGGTTAGATTACCATGAAATATGTCTAAGACATTACAGGCATGTTATACATTCCCTTGGACATGTTAAGACGGAAGACAGTGGTAGAGGAGATGCCTGGTGGTACCTGACCTGCATAAAGACGAGGAATGAAAGAACAGAGAAAGCAACTCCTGAGTCCAGGTGGAAAAAGATGACCTCCTTTTGGTCCTCCGTGTGCCGAGATCCAGAGCGAGTGCCAGATAATAGTGTATGTATTCAGCACCTGAGTTGATGCCATTTGCCTGCCCAGATAAGCTTCTTCAGGCACCGAAGCCTAAGGAAGGTTTCCTATAGTGAGGATCAGCAGGGACTCTTCTGCACTTACCATCCCAGTGTCACCTTCCCACCCAGCTTCAGCCCTGGCACAACACCCGCTAAAGCTCAATACAGAAATGTTGTTTAATGCTAAAGGGCGTCAGTGAACGTGATAAAATTTTCAGGTGTCGGTGAACTTGAGAACTTGTTTACCTGTTTGGGTTATTGGACTTTTAACTGTTATCTAACCCCTAGAACTGTCTCATTGCAAGATGTATCTATTATATGAGATTTGACAATTAAGTTCTCAAACTCATCCTAGAAAAAGTGCTGTGTACATCACTGCTGAATATCATGATGGTCGCCTTTTAACTACTGACCCCCGGAAGCTATACAGTGATGCCTGCACCTAGTCCACCCTTCAAAACAATTTTGAAACCCTTTCTGGAATGACCGCCAGAGTTGACAGTTGAGCTCATGAACTTGTCACTGCACTTACGTCAGCAGTGCTGTACAAACAACGTGGTATGGTTTTATAAAAGTTATGTATCAACATCTCCCAGCTGTGTTTGTGTCCGTGTGTGGATGTGTGGTGGTGTCTTGCTGAGGAGCTTTCATTATTGTTGCTTGTTTTGTGTGCCATATGATGATGTTCTGACAGTCATTCAAAGAAAGTTCCAAAATTGCTTTGAAGGATGGACTAGCTCAGGGGTCCTCAGACTACGGCCCGCGGGCCACACAAGGAGATGTGACTGTATTTGTTACTGTTTTGTTTTTTTACTTCAAAATAAGATACGTGCAGTGTATAAGAATTTGTTCATAGTTTTTTTTTTTTTTTTTTTTTTTAACTCAGCATGGCCCTCCAACATGCTGAGGGACAGTGAACTGGCCCCCTGTTTAGAAAGTTTGAGGATCCCTGGACTAGGTGCTGCCATAGGTGACCATAGACATACTCAGCAATGAAGTATGTAGCACTTTTTTAGGATGAGTTTGCAAACTTAATGGTCAGACCTCATACAAGAAGTAGAGTGAAGTTGTTTTGGCAGCTAGTTCAGTGACGCCTCAGGCAGCTAGTTCAGTGACGCCTCAGGATTTAGGTGATACTCTGTCAACTCTTGTCTGGTGCAGCTTGGATTACAGATGGCAGGTCTTGTGCTGATTGTTAGACTAGACGCTTTAGGGACTGCTTAAATTGTATCAAACTGCATTACTCAGATCTTTAATTTATACAAACCTCTGTTTGTCACTTTTCCCAGCTGTTATTTAACCTAAAAGCTGCTTGTCTCTGTACCCTGTAAATAAATACTTAGCTTATTTAATACCTGCCAGATTTCACATTCCAATTTCATTGGAATTTCTGAATACTTTGTATCATCTGTGCATCCAAGCTTTATTAAATGCCCCACATAAAAGACTCAGTGTCAGTCAAGATTAATTATCCTATTAATACATGACCCCAAATCTCAGTGGCTTTTAAGAAGAAACCCTGATTTCTCACTCAGGCTCCATGTCCATTGTGGGTCAGCAGCAGCTCTGCTCAGTATGGACCTCAGCGCGTGGGTGGAGTGGCCTCCGTTTACATCATACCTACTCTTCATAGCAGAGGAGAGAGTAAGGTGACATTCCTTGCTAGTAGCTCTTTAAACTTACTCCTGGGAGGGATACGTGGCATTTCTGCTAACATTTCATTGGCCCAAACAAGTCAGTGGCCACATACAAGTTTGATGGTGTAGGGATATATGTGTATAATCTCCCTGGGAAGAAAGCAGGACATTTTGCTGAATAGTGATATAATCTACCACATGTCTAAAATTCAGTCCCTGCCCTGGGAGAGTAACAATCTTACGATAATTTTCATTTGGTTTTTATAATATAATACCATAAGTGAATGGTAAGTTGGTTGAATTTTTTTTTTTTTCATTCTTTCAAGGAATCTACTATTATGTCTAATATAAAGTCTAATGAGTTTATGAATATTTGAACTGTCTTTAAAGTTATTTTACTGTGTTAAATCCATGTAACAATGGCTTAAATTTCTGTTAACAATCTGTATTCTCCAACTGTCACTTCTCGGTTTTGTTGTTCAACATTTATTTTTCAAAACCAGACATGTCTTTTGTCTTCAAAAGATAAACGGAATCAGGAAGAGGATGAGGGAGAACGAGGGTGGCAAACGTCTAATATACTAGGTTTTATTTCCTGACTAATGTTCTCAAAAAATGAGAGCCCCTGTTCATGTGGATTTATCTATTTGCTCGGGAAGTAGTTACTTAAGCTCTCTGGCCAAGGATGTTTGAGACCCTGCAGCTTTAATGTGCCTGATCCGGAAGGCAGCCTGGCAGGCAGACCCCGGCGTCACCTTTGTAGCTGCTTGATGGTGGTGAGGTGCCAGTGTCTCTTCTTTCATCTGGCTCTGGGGGGAAGCACACCAAATGGGCTGGTAGGAAAAATTACTTCCAGAGCTGAAATTTTCCCACCGTCAGCCTAGGCAGATAGGCTGCCACTCTGCACCTATCTTCCTTGGCAGAAGCTCAGATAAGCAGGCCAGTTCCTGATGCGTACACAGACACACTGGGAGCCGCTTGTTCTGCTCATTTTTCTCACGGGACTAGGCTCCATTTAAGATGATCTACTTTGTAAAAATGAAAATGCCTATTTATAGAATGGAATATTTCACTAAAAGAGGGTGTGGCCAGAGTGGAGGACGAAAAGAATCCTGGATGCTATTAGTCTGTAGTGTTTATGGGATCGCTCTCCGGATGCGTGGGCAGTCACCAAAGATGTAAGTTTGGCCCACCTGCCTTCTACTGTAATCCTCCTTGTACACCAGGTGTCATCCTATAGATCATGTCTCATGCTATCCGTGAAATCAGCTTTTTTTTGGGTAAAGCACACTATTCCCAAGAACAAAATACACAAATTAGACCCCATGTAACGTAAAACTGTGGCATTCGTTGAGAAAAAAGTAGAGTGTTCTCAGTTCCAGATCACATATTAAAAGTCAAGAGATAGAGATTGTTTCCTTGTCAAAATATTTGTCAGGACATAATTCCTTTTAAGCACAGATTGTATTCACTCCTAGGCACCTGATTCACTGCTTCACACATTCAGTAGACATTTATTTTTTAAATGATGATGAATGTTAGAGTTTGCTCAGTTTTGTAAAACGACAACATTCAAATTAGCCGTCTGAGAAGTGATGCTTCAGTTCGGTAAGCAAGCTTGTGCACCGGGGTGGAGAGGGAGTGTTTTCTCCTCTTTTTCCAGATGTCTGATGTCTGTCCTGAGGCAGAATTGGCCCTACCATGTTATCCCAAGTATTGTATCACCGACTGCTCTGATTAGTTTGAACAAACTCATCTGGCACCTTAAACAGAGAATAAACGTGTTCAAGAAGAGCAGTAGGAGGTCTTGACCAAACTTTGCTTATTCGGGTACCTTGTGACTTAAGAAAATGTTGTTTCTAAATGCAGACTTAACATTTTCTGGACTTAAGTTCAGTATCTTTTGGTGAAAACCGGTAGTACCCTGAGGAGGAAAAATGGCCATGACTAATTGCAAGCCTCTCTCTTTAAAGCAGACTCAGGTCAGGTGAAAGCTTCCTTGTAGGTCTCAATCTTCAGTTCTTGCTTCAGAACTAATTACTGTGGCAAAGGGATAGGGAAGATTTACAGTGCTTTTGAATTTTCCAGAAGGAGCTTATCAGTGCTTCAAGACTACTTTGTAACTTTTCTGCTGCCGCCCCCCCTCCCCCCCATGTGGGACAGAAACTTAAATGTAACTTTTAAAGCCCTATGGTACTTAGAAGCATTGGACTGTTGAATTTATCTAGTTGGGTGGAGAGGGATTGAGAAAGAACAAAGCAGCATTAAATCAAGGCTGAAGCATTGGGGACAAGGTGACATGGTAGCAACTTCTCCCTCAGGACAAGTACTGTCCATAACTGTTTCTTTGCATATTGTCAGATTTGGTTGGCCCGGTTGCTTTATCTTTTAAAAACACTTGAGTATTTACCCAAAGAAGAGCTGACATTAGTTCAGAATAACTGAATCTGTCATTCTTTAGAGTCAGATGAGCTATATATAATATATGTAAAATGTATATAATCATAACAGCTTTCCAGCATTCAGCTAGCGATAAAGATACGTGATGATTCACGGGTAATGTTATCTTTGATTCATGGGTATATACAGACTACAGAACACAGTTTCTTAAGTCAGCCTTTTACTGTAATTTTTAAGGGTTTCATATACAATATACACCCTTATTAAAATATTGCCAAATTGCCATAATTTTAAAATACTTGAAACTCCTCTGTGGATGGGATTGTTTTTCCAAGTGTGTTTATTGGTTTAAATTCTTTTGTTGTACTTTCAGCTGTCTACTTCAGGTCTAGGCAAGCCTTTGTTCAGGCACACTGGTGTCCTCCAGAATGCTCTTACTCTCTGTTGCTCCTTGCCACTCACTGTTTCCCATTCCCTTTTTTTTTTTTTTTTTGAATAGTGACAGAGTCTCACCTTATTGCCCTCACTAGAGTGCTATGATGTCACACAGCTCACAGAAACTCCTGGGGTTAGGCGATTCTCTTGCCTCAGCCTCCTGAGTAGCTGGGACCCCAGGCACCTGCCTCAGCACCTGGCCATTTTTTTGTTGTAGTTTGGCCGGGGTTGGGCTTGAACCCGCCACCCTCGGTATATGGGGCCAACGCCCTACCCACTGAGCTACAGGTGCCGCCCTCCCATTCCTTTTATAGCTGTCTTGGATGTGACATTAACTCCTAACAACCCATCATCCAAGACAAGCCTGCTTTCATGGACCAAGGTGAACAGCTAATCCTTTGCCAAAAAAAACCAAAAAACCCTATATCTATCTATATACACATAAATAAATAAATATACACACACACACACACACACACACACACACACACACACACACATATAAAACTTTTAAAAGTTAAAGTAGGACAGAACAGAATTTAGCACCTCTGTTTTCAGTGACTATAGCCCTCTTAACAATTTTACTCTTCACCAAAGTTTTGGTACCAGTTTGCTAATTGATTTGATCAAATTCCAAATTGGAAATCAGTCATCATTTGTTTAACCACAGTTAAGCCTCTTCATTCAAATTCTCTAATAAGATCTCACATCTGTTCTAAATCCTTATCTGAGGACTAAACTGTCAAAATGCTTTCAGAGATGGCCATTGCAGTACATTGAGCTCCGTAGAGACAGCACCAGGGCAAGTGAGAGCCGGATGGGCACTAGGCCACTCTGTGCCCTGCTGAGGAAAAATAACTAAATATGGGCAAAGGAGCTCCTGATAAGCCGAGAGGCAAAATGTCATCACATGTATTCTTTGTGCAAACTTGTCAGGAGGAGCTCAAGAAGAAGCACCCAGATGCTTCAGTCAACTTCTCAGAGTTTTCTAAGAAGTGCTCAGAGAGGTGGAAGACCATGTCTGCTAAAGAGAAGGGAAAATTTGAAAATCTGGCAAAGGCAGGCAAGGCCTGTTATTAAAGAGAAGTGAAAACCTTTATCCCTTCTAAAGGGGAAACAAAAAAGTTCAAGGATCCCAGTGTACCCGAGAGACTTTTGGCCTTTTTCTTGTTCTGTTCTAAGTATTGCTCCAAAATCAAAGAACATCATCCTGGCCTATCCATTGGTGATGTTGCGAAGAAGCTGGGCGAGATGTGGAATAACACTGCTGAGGGTGACAAGCAGCCTTCTGAAAAGAAGGCTGCAAAGCTGGAGGAAAAGTATGAAAAGGATATTGCTGCATACTGAGCTGAAGGAAAGCCTGATGCAGTGAAAAAGGGAGTCAGTCAAGGCTGAAAAAAGCAAGAGAAAGAAGGAAGAGGATGATGAAGATGATGACGGATAACCTGCTTTTAGCACAGTTTTTTTCTTGTCTGTAAAGCATTTAACCCCCCTGTACACAACTCACTTCTTTCAAAGAAAAAAATTGAAATGTAAGGCTGTGTGAGATTTGTTTTTAAACTGTACGGTGTCATTTTTTTGTGTAACTAACACACCACCGAATGTGTCTTTAGATAGCCCTGTCCTGGTGGTATTTTCAGTAGCCACTAACCTTGCCTGGTACAGTAAGGGGTTGTAAATTGGCATGGAAATTTAAAGCAGGTTCTTCTTGGTACATAGCAAGTAGTTTTTCATCTTCAGTTGTCCCTGAGGCAGCTTATACGAAATAATTGTTGTTCTAGGCCGGGTGCTGTGGCTTACATCTGTAACTTTAGCACTTGGGAGGATGAGGCGGGTGGATTGCCCTGAGCTCACAGGTTCGAGACCAGCCTGAGCAAGAGTGAGACCCTGACTCTAAAAATAGCCGGGCATTGTGGCAGAAACCTGTAGTCCCAGCTACTCGGGAGGCTGAGGCAAGAGAATCACTTGAGCCCAAGAGTTTGAGGTTGCTGTGAGGTATGATGCCACAGCACTGTACTGAGGGTGACAAAGTGAGACTCTGTCTCCAAAAAAAAAAATTGTTGTTCTGTTAACTCAGTGGTTCTCAACCTTCCTAATACCGCTACCCTTTAATGTAGTTCCTCATGTTGTGGTGACCCCCAACCATAAAATTATTTTCATTGCTACTTCATAACTGTAATTTTGCTACTGTTATTAATCGTAATGTAAATATCTGATATGCAGGATGTATTTTCATTGTTACAAAGGGGTCGTGACCCACAGGTTGAGAACTGCTGTGTTAACTGAATACCACTCTAATGGCAAAAGAATAGTTGCAGTTGTTTGTTGACATTCTGAATGTTTCTAAGTAAATACAATTTTTTTATTAAAAAAAAAATGCTTTTAGACTGTCTAATAACCAGAAATCTAAGGTATTTAATCCAATATCTCCTCTGTTTTCAGACCTCTTACTTGAAGCCCACCTGACCCTCTCATGAGTCTGATATATTAAGCTAAAAGTTTTGCTTTGGGGCCTCATCTGATAAAGATACTCAGGCAATGGACAGCGATCATGTAACATGTTAGGCTGAATGGTTAGTAATTGCATCCACAGATAAATCAATAATTTTGTGCTCTTTATATTAGCTCTGCTGAAGTTACATCATTAAGCTTGAGCTTTATGAAGCACCACTGACTGTAGTAAAACAGTAGTGAGCAAAGACTTCAGGTGCACCGAGTCAGGTTTGAGCTCCAGGTAATACTGACTTGGCAAGTGTGGAAATTCTGGAGTCGTCATTACCAGCAAAGAGTCTCTGTCCACACAGAGGTTTCTGACCTGTGGCCCGTTACTGGGGGAGAAAAACGCACACAACTGAAAAGGCTTTAGACCTCAGTCATTTATTACTGGTATATCTACTCTGTTCTTAAGCCAGATTTAAAAATAAAAATCTGAAACTCCATAATAATCCATTCCTTCCTTTCACCTCCAGCCAGTGGTGATTTCCCTATTCCTTTCCACTCAACAAGAGCACGTGTTGCCCTTCCATCTCCTAGGCAGAACCTACCAAAAAGGCCCAGTCCTGTTTCCTCACTGGCTCGTTCATGAACTTCCAACTACTCCGTGTGGCATCTTGCTGTTGGCCTTCTCACGTGAACTGTGCCTTTGCCAGTTAACAGTGCCATCCAGACACAGGAGATGAAGAAATCCAGATGCTCTACCAGAAGGCTTTTGTTTGCCTTGGGGATCTCTTAGGAAGGAAAGAAGATTGCATAAAGTTTGTTTTCATAAAAACTTTTCCAGCTCTTCTTTTATGCTTATAGGTTGAGGATCTTTTTTACAATGCAGTCTGCTTTTATTTGTTTAGTAGGCCCTGGCTGGGTTTGAACCTGCCACCTGGTGCACGGGGCCAGCGCTGTAACCATTGAGCTAGGGGTGTCCAGCCACAGTCTGCTTCTGGAGCTTTTGTTACTCTGTTGTGTCATGAGACTGTAGAGGGGCTAGGAAGCAGTTTAATCTGGGTCAATAAGGGAATATCTCACACCTACTTAACTTCATCTGCAACTGATGACTTGTGTTTTTAGTCTTCATCAAGGATTTCCCTTGGAACACAGTCATCTGTGTCTCATGGCTTCCTGCTCTCAGGCTCTGTGTGAGGGGGCCCTGCTGTAGGTGTGGTAAAAGATGGCTGCAAGGATAAATAAGGCTTAATCCCCACCCTAGGAAGAAGCTTAAAATCCAGTGTGAGCAAATGATAAATGCATAAATGATCACTTACATGGATCTAGTATGTACCTGGAGAACTGCACTGAAACATCCTGACAAGGACACCCAGAATATGTGGTGGGAAAAGGATAGTCTTCTCCTTAAATGGTGTTGGGAAAACTGGATATCCACTTGCCAAAGAATGAAGTTGGACTCTTCTGTTATATCCTATATAAAAATCAACTTGAAATAGATTAAAAGACTTAAATGTAAGACCTGAAACCGTAAAATTCCTCAAAGTAAACATAGGGAAGAATCTTCTTGATACTGGCCTTAACAATGATTTTTAGGATATGACCTCAGAAACAAAAGTAAACAAATAGGATTATATCAATCTAAAAAGCTTCTTCATAGTAAAGGAAACAACTAAGCAAATGAAAAAAGCAGCCTACAGAATGGGAGAAAATGTTTGCAAACCATATTATCTGATGAGAGTTTACATCCAGAATATATAAGGAATAACTCAATACCAAAAACCAACCCCTACCCCAAATGCGCAACAGACCTGAATAGATGTTTTTGGACATGCAAATGGCCAATAGGTAGATGAAGAGTGTTCAACATCACTCCTTATTAGAGAAATACAAATCAAAACTATAGTTAGATGTCCCACCCTGTTAGGATGGCTGTTAATGAAAGGGCAAAAGGTAAATTTTGGCAAGGAAATAGAGAAAAAGGAACCCTTTCACACTGGGAATAAAAATTACATGGTCATCATGGAAAAGCGTGGAGGTTCTCCAAAAATAGAACTACTGTGTACCATATGATCCAGCAGTCCCACTTCTGAGTATAAATATCCAAAGGAAATTAGATCAGTGTGTCTGACAGATAGCTGCCCTCCCATGTTCATTGAAGCATTACGCACCATAGCCAAGATAATGGTGAATCGAACTGCACAGGGTGCATGACTGAATAAAGAAAGTGTGGCAGGTCAGGTACGATGGAACACTATTCAGCCATCCAAAAGAAGGAAATCCTGCCTTTTATGACCACATACATGAACCTGGAGGACATGCTACATGAAATAATCGAGACACAGAAGGACAAATACATATGCTCTCATTTGTATGTGGATTCTGGAACAGTTGAGCTTACTAAAGCTAAGAGTCACTGGTTGCCTAGGGGCTGGGGCATGGAAGAAGTGGTGAGGTGTTGATCAAAGGGTACAAAATTTCAGTTATAAGGTGAATAAGTTGTGATCTATTATACAGCCTGGTGATTATACTTAATAAAGCTGTATTGTTTACTTCAAATTTGCTAAGAGTAAATCTTAAGTGTCCTCATCCTTCCCCCGTAACAAAAAGAGCAACTATGTATGGTGATAGATGTGTTGATTAATTTGATTGTAGTAATCAATACACACTATATAGTTGATATATGTGTCAAATCATCTCATCTCACACCTTGAATATGTATAATTTTTATTTTTTTTATTTTTTGAGACAGAGTCTCACTCTGTCATCTTGCCCTTGGTACTACAGGTATATAATTTTTATTTGTGTGTTATACCTCAATAAAACTGGGGAAAAAACTCAGAAGCATCATAAGGTCTGCCTTAAAAAACAATGATGTTGACATCAAACCGTTTGTCTCCTTTAACAGTGTAACTAAAAAAGAAAGCTTCCTTACCAACCACCAATGAGCACCAATCTCTGAGGACAAGAGGTGTAAATGCCAGTGTTCAGTTTAAAGCTTAAATCTTGGCTTGGACTTACTTTATGTCCCTGAGCAGACTATTTAACTTTTTTGGTCCTTAATTTCTGAATTGTGAAATAGAAGTGGAATCAATACCATTGTGTTTATGAGATGCTCCAGGGTCAGCAGGTAGGACCGTGACAACGCAGGCCAAACCCTGCCAACCCACAGAGGTTGTCTTCTTTGGCAGGGAATTCCTACAGATTAGCTCTAGCAGCCAGATTTCCTCTTGAAGGAAAAGACCGCTACTGTCACAAGAAAGATTTCTTTACATGTTTTTTTTTTTTTCTTTTGAACTATATTTTCCTAAGTCCTTATCAAGTAGAGCCCCCAGATGAGAACCCTTATCTATTTAGCTGTGAGCCAAAGAATGAAAATAGGAAATATTTAAAACTTTAAGAATTTGAGTCCGATAAAAATGCTGGCTAATGTCCCGACTGAGGTGAAATAAACCTTGTTCCCAGTTTCCCAGAAAAAATGTTTATTACTGGACAACTCTTGGACCTCCATGTTTTTGTTTTCTTTTTTAATCTACAGGAAACTTGTGGGTTGAGGCTTCTGATAGTTATCCATTGTTAAAAGTTCAAGGAATGTCTGGAAAAGGCCAGAACGTGAGACCGCTTTTTAAAAATTTGTGTTTTGGACAAGTTTCTACCTTTCTCTGGTTTGTTAATGGATATAGCTCCTGCAGAAATATTTTGGAATAGTTACTTAAAAAGTGTTCAGAATGAAATGAATGGGAAGAAGTTATAGGGTTCCTTGGCCAAACATGGGCCTTTGCTTTAAAATGATCAGTCTCTGAGTTGTTGGCTTAAGGGTGAGACTGTGTTTAAAGACTGACAGTTCGGCCGTCTTTCTGGGCTGTCCATATCTCTCATCACTCAGTTCATTCTCCAGTTTTATCTGCTCTCTGCTGCCTCCAATGGTCATTTTCATCCTGAGTCTCCTGCTCCCACCTCAGGCAACTTGAGCAGCTCCTCTGCGTTCCACTCAACTTTCTGGACCTCCCTTTAATTTCTTGCATTCCATGTGTACACCTGTGTTTCTTAGTCTTTTTGTATTGCACCTTACTCATTTTGGTGTCCTATGTGCTATTTTTGTCTTTATTCATTTGTATTTATTCAATTTGTTCTTAGGAGAGTTTTTGTTCGTAGGAAAAAAAAGAGGGGTGGGTGGGTAGACAGCAGAGAATGAAAGGCACAGAACTCTGTCCCTTCAATACTGCCACCCTCAAATGGCTGGAATCATGAAATGTCACGTAAAAATCGTGCCTTAGATCATCCTGCCAGACTTTGTTGTATAGGTAACAAGTTCACCCAGAGACATCTGATGGCTGATGGCAGAGCCTGAGTGAACCCAAGTCTACATCCCTTCCTGTTCTTCTCCTTGAACCACAAGGCCCCCTTTGTGTATGCAGGGCTGCTTAGGTTGGAAAGAGAAGGTCTCATCTTCAACCCCTGATTTCTCACTCCCAGCCAGGAGCCTCATCTTTCCTTCCACTTAATGCTTTGGTGAGGACCTCACTTCCCCACCCTCACTTTTAGCAAGCGTGAGCAGCAGATGCCAAGGTATTCCAGGAAACTAGACTTTGGTTGCTTCTCCCAAGGTGCTCTTTGATGATCTCAGGGTCTGTTTGCTGCCTGTCTTCTGTCCTGTTTGATGCACTGTAAAGTTGCCCGAAGCCTAACTTCAGTCTGCTGCTGTGAAGACATGTCGTTCATCTTGTATTCTGGTTTTGTTGTAGGTGTGAGCTTTAGGGACACCAAGGGTAGCTGTGTGGCTGTCTTTGCTTAAGCATATGTACTTTCTGTCCTGGATTGGTGGCTTTTGGTTTTGTTTTTTTCTCCCCTTTCCATGTTCAGCAACAGTGGTAACCAGCCCTCAGGAATTTGGGACTGAGTAAAGCTAGGGCCAGATGTTGGTAGTTTTTAGTTATTCACTTAGTAAGGATGCATTCAGGGCCCGATTTATGTACAAACCTTTGCTAAGTGAAAGTTACAAGAAAAAACTGAGAAAACACAGAATCTTACTGGAGGAGTATTCAGAATATTTAAACCAAGAACAGTAAGTACCATTTTATTGACACGGTGCTTTTATAGTATATGAAATGCTTTTAAGTATAGTTGCTTTTTTTTTTTTTTTTTTTCATTTCCTCAGTAATCCTAGAAAAAGTATTTTCCACATTTGATTGATGAACTGAAGCTGTGGGAGGGTCTCTCCTAGCTCTGGAAATCAGAAAACAGAGGGACGCAGCTGTGGCCCGGGCCTCTCCTGCCTGTCCCTGTGTACCAGTGCACAGTCCTTAGTAGCGTGGCCTGTCTCCCATTGCTTTCATTTCCGTCAGTGAGTCGCCTTTTGGATTTTGGTTTCTATCTTCTTTGATATTCTTAACTCCAGACCTGAGCAACAGCCAGGTCAGGCCTCACAGTGCATGAGGTCCCTGTATTTCTATTCCTGGGCGTATATATTTTTATGCATTAATGTATCTAAAAGCAGGATGCAGCTTGCTGCCATGGCAGTGCATTTCTTCCAGAGAGTTTGCATTGCTGGTCACCGGGGAGCGCTACCAAACTCAGACCGGAGTCCAGATTCCTTTCCTGAGGGCTGCTGGACCACGCCGGTGCTGGGATTCAGAATGCAAACCCAAGTGAGTTCCGGCTTACGGTTCACCTCTTCAGGGGAGACTCCTCCTCCCTCTGCCCAGTGCCCAGGTTCCATGTGCTCCTCCTTGCCATCTCATTCTGCCTGGTAGGTTTATTCCTTTGTGGCCTTTGCTTCCCCAGCACCAGATGGGCTTTCCCTGTTCAGCTTCCCATCTGGGATGCTTTTGCTTTCTCTGTGGTATGTAAGATAATGTCCATCTCATCATCGGTAACACCTTAGATTTGATGAAAGCTGGTGTTACATCGTGAGAGTTGCTCCTGACTGCTGGTGGGGGCACCTGGGCGCTGTGAACAAGCAGGCGTTCCTTGCTCTCCTCCTCCAGGCTGAGGCTCAGTCTGATCATCTGCTGAGACAGGAGCCAGAGCAGATCACCATTCGCTCTCCCTCCCCCAGCTGCAGGGACAGCTGCTTGACTTGGTTTCTTGCTATTGCACAGACGTGACAGAAATACACTGTTAATAAATATTTTTACATGTAACAGAGAAACAAGCTATAAAAATAGTCATTTGCCATCTGCTTACATGAGTTGCTTAGGAAAAGGGATGGCATTTTCTGATTCAGTAACTTAACTATTCTCGTGCCTTCTGCAAATAACAAATAATACCTGATTTTCCCTGCTCCCAGTGAAGATTTCAAACAGCTCAATTACAGTGCTTCGCAGTTGTGGTCCATATGGCAAACATGTTGTAGATCTAGCATCAAGTGTACATACATAGAATCAGAATAACAAAGTGAGGAGGAGAGTTACATCGATGGATTCCTGATCAGTGACTCAGAGAGAAGGAAGTGTTTTAAACAGCGGGTGATAGTAACTTATCTACTGAGTGTGTTCTGTGTCAGGTGCTACACTAGGCCCTTTGCGTATATTAGCTTGTGTATAAGTGGAACGTGAGCATGCCCTTTAAGAACAAAGGGAATGATGATAAGAATAAAAATAAAAGCATAGACTAATTTTGGGTGAAAGGAGAGAGCCAAGTTGGTTGTTGATTGTTTAACAAAAATGCAAATTGAGGGTGTGATTGGTAGGGACAAATGTATAAACAGTTCTAGGAATGATATGAATCTTTTGTTGTTGTCATTTCTATTCAGTGTTCATGTTTTGCTTTATACCATACATATTTTCTTAATCATTGCCCTTGAGACAAAGGCTGTGTGTTTATGATTGGCCTGGAAACAGATCAAATATGCAATGTGGTCTATGCCCAGAATTATCTATGCAAGTTTAAGAAAATAAATGCTGTATGGCCCTGTTAGCATCCCAGGATTTGGTGGGCTTCTCCCCTAGGTGGCCTTAACCAGGAAAATTTCATGGTCTCCGTGGTATTTCACCCCCAAATTTGAACTTCTTTCCTCTCCTTGAGGACCATCAACTACATCCTTGGGCTCAGCCATCCTAAACACGCAGGTTCCCTGTCTATACCTTCGGCCCAGACCTCCCTCCTAATTCCTGCTTTATACCTCCCTGCTGGAACAACCCCTTAGGGCAGTGATTCTCAACCTTCCTGATGCCACGCCCCTTTAATACTGTTCCTGTGGGTGGGGACAGGTTGAGGACTGCTGCCTTAGCATCTCCCTTCCCTCCCTTTCTTCCTTCCTTCCAAGTTGTTTCCTTCATTTCACTCCTGTGGCATCTGAGCCCAGGTATCTTTCGCTGACTCCCATCGCTTCCCAAATAAAAACCAACCCTCTAGCTTGGCATGCAAAACCAGTAGTCATCCCTCCCTCCCTTACTTCCCACAGGTCCCCTACACACACCCAGCCTGTGGTCTCTTCTTCCCTTTGCATTTGCTTTGCGTCCTCTTTGGAGACTGTTCTTCCTCACCTCCAGGGCCAATTTACTCATCTTCAAGACTCATTTCAAAGAGTGGTGTCCTCTGATAACCCTTCCCCACATCCTAGCTTGGATTATCTACTTCTCTGTGGTTCCATAGCTCTCAGCTCATGCCAGCAGGGTAAATATTTAACACACAGTTAAGTTATATTGTGTCATACTAACATCCCTTCCTTTGCACTGTGTTCCACGTGTACAAAGAGTATATTAATTCTTGTCTCTTAGGATTGTGTCTAGCCCTTAATAGTCACATAAAAGGTTTGAATGAAAAGGAAGTCTGACATTTGACCCTCAATTGAATGACTAGGAATGGTCAAATCTTGGTAGCAATGAACTCCTGTTCCTATTCAGAATTCATGCTTTCTTTTAACATCAGGAAGATTTTCTTGGTCAAAAATATTATTGACATTCATGTGCCTAGATTTTGATCTTTGTTAAGAATACATCCACAACTTGTAATTATTTGTCTGGATAATTGGACTTTACCTTGGGGCTCTTAAAAGAAGAAGAAGTTAAAGGAATCAATGGTTTAGGAATTGCATTGTTAATCTTAAAAGGAAAGTTGAATAGAAAATATTTTAAAAACTGGTTAGAGAATGTAATTGTTGGGAGCATGGGGAAGATAATTACTTATTACACATATGGTAACCAGTGCAGATGTGAATTTTATACAAAATAAAGCAGCTTATAATTTTTTTTACAACGTCTTTCATGTGCAGGTTTAGCAACCTCCAGGGCATGGGGCAAGGCCTTCCTCTTGGGTGAGTCTTTTAAAATTAATTGTGTAGCTGCACATTGATTGCTTCTGTAAGTGGGGGAAGAAGGAGGAATATTTCCATTCAAATAAGCTACATTGAGAATATAACTTCTAATTGATTACCACAGGGAAGCCTCATCAGCAGAGATAATGAGATGTTTAGCAAAGGAAAAAGGCAGAGTTAACATGGCCCTTTCCCTCCACATCTTACTAGATTTTATACATTTTCTGCCCAATCATGACTTTCCCCAACCATTTTTAGCACCCCATAGAGGGTTATGGAATAGAACCCTTATGCACTATCAGTAAGTAGCCCAACCCCTTTTTTCTTGCCATTCTGTTAGAGATTACTATTTAGTAACGTCTCTTTATCTGTAACACAAAATCTAGCCTTCTGAACCTTGCCCAGGAACCTTCAAGAATTTATTCTAATTCATTTTTTCAGCCTTCCCGTTTGAGTATATTTTAGATGCAAGTAAAACCCCCCAGAACACCTCAAAACTAATTGCCTTCCGCAATAAGGAAAGTTTATCTTTTTCATAATGTACATTCAGAGGTGAATTTGGGGGGTTAATTGATTCATTGGTTCAGTGATATCATCACAGACCCAAGTTTTTACTGTCACTTCACTCTGCCACCCTCTGTGTGCTGCTATGTCCTTAGACGGGCTTTGCATGGTGGCAGAAGTCCCAAGTGTCACATCCAGGCAGGGCAACATGTATCTTTTTTAGGAGGGAGGACACTATTCCCAGAAACACCCTAGAGAATGGGTCTTTACATCTCATTGGCCAGAGTTGAGTCACATGTTCTCTCTTAAATCAATAACTGGCAAAATGAGGAAAAATGAGGTTACGCTGGTAACCAGCTGAGCATAATAGAGGTTATGGCAGACAGTCGACTGCCAGGGCTACAGGGCTTTCTTCCTTCCTTCTATTCACTGCACCCGACTCCTTACTCCTAGACATTTCTTACACTGACCCTACAAAGCCTTGTGCCTGCCAACCAGCAGACCTGCTGTCTGCTTCTCCAGATTCTAGGCATCCCCCAAGTCCCCCTTTGTTCTGTGGAACTTTGCTTGCCCACTCTCTGTTCCCGCTTATTTGGCGTCTGTGCCATCACATCTCTCCAGGTAGATTCTGAGGTCTTTCGGGGCACGTCTGTACCTCTCTGTACTCCCTGGAGCACTTTTCAGAGACTCACAAACCCTGACTTTATTTGTACACACCTTTATCCCAAAATATTCTTAAGGCTAACATAACCCACAGAAGGAAGTGTTTGTACATCCTGTTCATAAGCCCCTTTGAGACTAAAGCTAATCCTTAGAATAGAGCCATACTAACCCCTTTCCATTATTAGAATACTAAGAAGTCCATATTAGTGGTTAAATAAAAAGAATGGCATCCCTAATTTATTAATATTCTCTCTCCATCTACTCGTATTGCGTATTATAAGGAATCACACTCAATTTCTGCATAGTACGTTTAGATTTTCTCAGTTTCACTGGTTTTTTTTTTTTTTTAATTCTCAGACAAATATTTATATATCAGAATTATTAGGGGAGCTTTTAAAAGATGTCCTTCTTCAAGCATCAATTAAAGATTCAGCTTCAGTTGGTCTGGGGTAACCCCCAGTGTGTTTTCATGAAAGTTGCCGGGGATTCTAGTAGGTAACCAGATTGAGAGCTGTGCTCTTGGATCCTCATGTAAAATCATCCTGCTGAGATCACCAGAATAATTTCAGACTGTTCGGGGTTCTCATCTGGATTACTGGCATATTTTACTGTTTTCTCATCTGTAGCACCTCTAATCACTCAAGGTATGTACTGATTGCTTGGGTGTTTGAAGGCTAAGTATCTACCTCCCCTGATTTCTTTTCCATATCTGGGTTATAAATTTATCCTCATTTCTCTTCTATTCCACAGTACTCAGGGCAATGTGAAGGATATTATGGTGCTCGGTTGGTTCCCATCAGCAGGTTATTGCCCAGGTCTCAGACATCACTTGACAGCTTCATGCTTGCTGGACATTCTGTCCTGTATATTCTTAAACAACCTTCCTTTGGGCGCAAAAGCCAAGCTCGCCCTCAGAACCTTTTACCAAGCCGCTTAAGACTTCACCAGCTTTTCTCTAGTCCTTTGTTTGAATCTTTGTACCTTTCAAGAATATTTTCTCTAACACACATCCACATAGGAGAAAAACTTAATTCTATTCAAGTTGGGGGCAGGCAGAAGGGTGGTGGTGTGCCCCCAACTTAATGGGGGGGGCGGTGTATGGCGCAAGAGGGACTCTACCTAACACATTCGAGAATTGTGACCTGGTTGTTCATACCCTCACAATAACCTGAAATTTTTTTAAAAAGAGGGGGGGAGAATATTTTATCTAGTGCATATTTCATCCTCTCCCTTTTTAATGATTTCTACTTTATTTCATTCTTCCAACAACTCCTTAATTCCAACTGTTTCAGCAAAACTTCTAGGTACTTAGAAGCGTGTGTTTCTCTTAACTGTATGTGTTTCTCCTTTGTTTTTCTCAGGTCTTTTATTTCCTTTATTGGGGGTGTGTGTGTGTAAATGTTTATTAAACCAAGCTTTTAAATTGTATATCCACCTATAGTCTGTAAACAAATACAGTATACATGTAAGAAAAAGGCTAGCAGGTAAGCATGGAAAAACTAACGTTCCCTTTGTATACCCACACCTCACCACAATACCCTCCTTGAGTCGGTGCCATGGGCTCATGATACAGTTAAAGAGTAAATGAAAAACCAGAAGTTTAGCTCAACTCCATCTCCTGGGGTGTGGATTTCAAGACAGTTACTTGTTCTAGGTATAGTAGGGTGGATTAGAGCAAGACAGCAGTGTAATTTTTATGTTCACAGATTGGCTAAAATAGTACCAATTAAACTTCTAATCTAGGCGTCTCCTTCCCTATTACCATAATGAATAAGAAATGTGAATTAAAGTACATGATGGACCAAAAATGATTACAAAAAAGATAACTCGCAGAATAGTAAGCATAACAATTAGCAAAGCATAAACTTACAAAATTTACCTTTTCCCGTAATGTGCAGAATATTGTAAGTATGTTCAAAAGGTACATTCAGCAGACTTCAGAGTGGTGATTTTGAGGGCACTTGTTTATGGGAGAAATGCTCAAGTACAAAACCCAGAGCAGGAAACTAAACGCAGATGAGAATATACAAAACACACAAAATCCTAATTTCTCACATCTCATTATCCTTTCCAGTAGACACCACAATTAGCTTACAGCCCTTTATGTATCTTCAAAAGTAATTCTTGTTACCTGCGTACAAACTTTTAAAAAGATTTATCATGAGACAAGCAAAAATTGATTAACTTAATGGTGCCACCAAAACTGCTAAAACTTGTAGCATTTGTGCTTTTATATATTTCTGTGTGGAGGGCTTTAAAATGTCCCCCAGAAATGTTTTAGACAGAGTTTTTAAAATGCCCATGAAAATCTATTCTATAATCATTTCAGGCACAGAAGGAAAAAAATTCCAAACTGGGGTTGGGGAAAGGCCCACATTATACAAAGTAACTGGAATTTCAAGAGTATATAAATTACATTCACATGGGACCTTTAACACTTATTGACTGATGTGAAGGGAACTGTCTAATATACTTCTGAAACCATGTCGTTTAAAAGGTGCAGTAATTCCTATTCTCATTCTAGAATTAAAAGCACTTCTTCCACATAATGTGCATTTCAACCACATGGACATCTGCTTGGCTGTATGACAGCATCATCCTAAAACTTCACCAAAGATTCATGGCAAACCTGAACTGTAAAAGTTCAGAACTAAAGATACTCATCCTAATTTCTTGTAGGAGTGAACTCTACTTGAGTTGCCCTAAGGTCACCTCAGCCTAGAACAGTGTTCTCCCAGAAACTTTGGCAAATTACTTTGCCAAAAATGTCTATAATCTAATGTCTCTGGAACTTGCTGGGTTATGTGAACAGGTTCCTGACATACTAACATACATTCTATACTCAAACGTCCATATTAATGCTGATTCAATTTCAACATCAAAAGAATGAGAAAAAATTCCCTCATTCACACTCCTGTGAGTTACATCTAAGAAATGTAGCTGAGATAGTTTCAATTTTATAAACTACCATAGTGGGGAAGTTTCACAGACAGTTTCTAAAAAGGACCCTTCATTTTGGTTCATAGATATATCCACAGAATGAGAAATAAACAGACACTCACACATTCATATATGTGTTCAGTTGTTGGCTAGTGCATCTTAGTCAGTGAACTGCGTCTCACACTTCAAAAATGAACCTGTAAAAATTCATACACATCCATGACGAGATTACAGTCAAGCAAACACCATGTTGCAGGTTCCAGTTTCTACATGAATCTAAAAGATTGATCAGAAAGGCAGAAGTTTCCCCAACACATTGCATGATTCACTTTACATATGCTCTGGATGATGCTGGAGACAAGGCAACATCTCCTCCACGGGTTTGCCTTCATAGCAGATCTGATATATTGCAGTGAACAATGGAAACTTGTCTGCCAGTCCCTTCTGCTTGAGGATGCGGTACACTTCAACAGAAGTCGAAGGTCCTTGGAGCTTCTGCCCGTTCAGCATCTCCTCCTCCAATTCTTCAAGCGTCTTCTTGGTCCTGACGAACGCCTCCGCCACCTTGCGGTTCCGCCCTCCGTAGCAGGTGGTGATCAGGTCAGCTACCCCACAGCTCTCTAGGAAGGTCGCTGTGGACACCTGGTCCTTGCAGAAGATCCTGGCGAAAGAAATCATTTCCATGAGTCCCAGGCGGATGACGGCAGCTTTGGTGTTGTCTCCATAGTGGAGGCCGTCACAGAACCCGGCTCCTACAGCTACGATGTTCTTAAGAGCACCACAGAGTTCAACAGTGTCTGAATCATCAACCACAGTAATCCGAAAACTTGGAGTCTGCAGAAGTTCTTTAAAGAGAAGGCCGTTCTCTCTGACTCTGCTGCCGATGGTGGTCTCACAGAACTTGTCTGCGGCCACCTCCCGGGCGTGGTTGGCTCCCATCAGCACACTGATGTCAATGCCTATCTTCTCCCGGATGATGTCAGAGATGAGCTTCAGCCCCTCAGGACCCTCGTCTATACCCTTGATGAGGGTGATCCCCAGCACTTCCTTTGGCACTCTCCCCGAGATCTCATCACAGACTCTGTGGATGAACTGGTGTGGAGTGACAAACACCAGCAGGCCTGCGTCCTGCACAGCCTCACTGAGGCTTGGGATGGCAACGACATTTTCTGGCAACTTATGTCCAGGAAGATATTTTACATTTTCATGGTCGTTATTTATGATGTCCGTCAGTTTTCTCCCATTAACCATTTCTTCAAAGACCCACATCTTGACTGTAGGGGCAAACTTCTGAAGTATCTTGACATTATTGCCAATTATTTTTGCAATAACCGAACCCCAGTTCCCCGAGCCCACGATGCACACTTTCAGGGGTGCTGTTGCCATGGCCCAGCTGAATGCAGCAACCTGGGCCGTGCCTCCCCGGCTAGCTGCTGCTTTTATTTCCTTTATACACTACCAAATATTTTCATTATCTGTATGCAATAATGTGAAAGCTTTTATTCAAGCATTTTTTGAATGTCATTTCCCCCCCAGGTTTTCATCATCTGTGGCAATACTTTGTTTAGAAGCTGGAGGGTAGGGTGGTACTTACATAGTTTGATTGTGACTAGTGATGGCTGGTGTCTGATGTCATAATGTTTCTTGCAGCGGGCATTCTTAAGTCTTAGCATGTATCAGAGTTACTAGGGGTACTTATTCAAACATAGATTGCTGGGCCCTTGCCGCAGGGATTTCTGATTTACCATGTCTGGGGTGTGGCTTAAGAATTTGTGTTTCAATTAAGTTCCCTGATGACAATAATGCTTTATCTGGGAACTATATTTTGTGAACCACTGTCCTATGGGACCAAGAGACAACCCGAGAATGAGTTTTGTTTTTTTTTTCAGGTAAAATATTTAAAGATTTAGAATTTTTCTAAGTAAGTGCTTTTTAGATACTTTTCTAATAGTGGGTAGTCAAGAGTATTTCATGTAGGAAATTGCCTGTCAAGCATAAGGAGAGTTGATATTTTTTCTTTCTATCTATCTATCTATCTATCTATCTATCTATCTATCTATCTATTGAGTCAGTATGTCACCCTTGGTCGAGTGCTGTGGCATCACAGCTCACAGCAACCTCAAACTCTCTGGGCTTACGAGATTCTCTTGCCTCAGCCTCCCAAGTAGCTGGGACTACAGGTGCCTGCCACAATGCCCAGCTATCTTTTGGTTGCAATTGTCATTGTTCTTTAGCAGGCCTGGGCCGGGCTCGAACCCACCAGCCTTAGTGTGTGTGGCTGGCACCCTACTCACTGAGCTATGGGCACTGAGTCAAGAGTTGATATTTTTCATAAATCATGAAAGCAGCTTTTGGGGTTGATGAATTCCATGGTTTAGGGTTATCATCACAGTCTCCTGTTGTGTCATTCCTCTCTGCCATCCACCATGTGGCTTGTGTGTCCTCAGACTGGCTCTGCATGGTGGAAGAATGACTACAGAAGTACCAAGTGTCATATACGGGTGTATTTTGTACAACATCCTAGCTTCTGTACTGTCGTTACCATGATACTACGTAATTATGTAGGGAAACAGACACGGAAGACTCAGAAGTTGTTACCAAAGAGAATCATTAAGATATGTGAGCAGACCTCTCATTGAGCTGTGTCTTAGTCCATTTTCTGTTGCTTGAAAGTGGGTAATTTATAAAGAAAGATTTATTTCTTATAGTTATGGCGGATGACAAGTCCAAAGTCAAGTCCAAAGCTGTATCTGCTAAGAGCTTTCTTGCTAGTGGAGACTCTTCTGCAGAGCCTAATGCTCAGTTGCTAGCTCAGGGCTCTCTTCCTCTTAGAAAGCCACCAGTTCTCCTTGCGTTATGCTCCCTTAATCCAGTAACTTGTTGGTCTGTGAGTGGATTAATTCATTCATGAGAACAGAGTCCCCATGGTATAGTCACCTCCTAATGGCCTCACCTCTCAATACTGCTACCTTAGAGCTTACGTTTCAACTTGAGTTTTTTATTTATTTATTTATTTTTATTTTCTTATGTTTTCTCCTTCTGAATGAGAACATCCAGTGCTTACTGCTTTCCCCAGCAACAAAAATGCAGTGACACATATACATTGTTTCTATCAAGGAAGGCCCATTAGACACTCACCACTCAAGGCTTTTTTTTTTTTTAAATAGAGACAGTCTCACTTCATGGCCCTTTGGTAGAGTGCTGTGGCATCACACAGCTCACAGCAACCTCCAGCTCCTGGGCTTAAATGATTCTCTTGCCTCAGCCTCCCGAGTAGCTGGGACTACAGGTGTCCGCCACAACGCCCGGCTATTTTTTTGTTGCAGTTTGGCCGGGGCTGGGTTTGAACCTGCCACCCTCGACGTATGGGGCCGGCGCCCTACTCACTGAGCCACAGGCGCCGCCGTCAACTTGAGTTTTTTAGGGGACATTTAGACTGTAGTAATGGGCGAGTTGATTTAGCTATGTGCTCTCCATATTTAATGGTAGATTAAGACATGGCTCGTTCAAGAAGTATACTGGCGTGGTTCTTTTCTGCCCACTCCATAATTGTTTGAGGCTTTTTATCAACTTCTTAAACATCTTAATACATTGAATCATAGAATCCTCCAGTTCCAAGAATTTTATTGGCAGACCAGGAATATGAAGAGATATGTAAGTCTCCTATCACTGCCTGAAAACGAAACTAGGATGATAAACCCACGATCTATGTCAGAGACTAGTTACAAGCAAGACTCAAGTAGATGGAAATAGGGAGATCACTAAATTGGGCTCCATTCCTGCTGTGTTTCCACCTGTGGTGCCGATGAACCCACAGGGGCTAAAGTGTCACTCGAGCCACATCAGCAATTCCTACTTTGTCTTCTTGTACGTTTCCTGAGGTTTTGCTCTCTTGCCACCGTCTTGCTTTTCCAGAAGATAAATGTCACCCATTCTCTTCTGCTGTGTCGGGGATATTCTGTTTTTGTTCAAGATAAGCATATAAACAGAGTTTCAGACAAATCCCCGTTTCCTGGCTGTTGGGGCTCAGCCCCAGCTCTGTAAAGTATCCCAGTGTGTCTTTTCAAAATTATAGGCAGAATGTTTCGCAAAGAACACAATGGCTCTTTACATTCTTACATCCCAAATTCTGGGCAATCTGATTTGTCCTTTCTTTTGAGATAGATTGACTTTGTTGTTAAATTTGATACCTTGTTGAATTTGATACCTGCCATTGAAGAACTTGGTTCCTTATAACTCTCTTCTGCAGATTCCTCTGGTCCTCAGTTAAGGTATTGAAATTTTCTCTTCTGACTCCTTTACAGAGTGATCCGTGTCTCTGCCACTCAATATAACTGTGTTATTGCCAGAAACAGACAAAAAGGGGCATCAACAATGTCCACAACTTAGGGGCAGCTTATTGCTTTTAACCGAAGGCTAAGTACATGGATTTGACTACATTTATTTTATGGCTTTTAATACATTCACCTGAACAAAGCTAATGATTTAGGCACTTCATAAAATGCATAGTACATTAAAACAACTATATCTCAATGTAAGTTCCACGTTTCTACAGGAATCCCATAAAAACACTCTTAAGACACACTTCTGCAAATCTGATGCTAAACACTTTGTTTCACTAGGCTTCAACAGGTCCCTTCAAAGGAGTGCTTTTGCTGTAGCTGGGATTACGTTCCACCCTATGTCACTTAAATATACACCTTCTCTTTAATTTTTTCCTTCTTATCATGGCAGTAATCAGTGTGGCTAGAGCCTACTTTTTTCGTACATGTAGATTTGATCTTGAATGATTTACCTAACAGTGTCACATCTTCTGTCTTTAGTGTGTGTCTCAGACCCCAGGTAAGGTCTCTGTAGTAATCAGTTCAAGCTGCCATAACAAAATGCCATAGACTGGGTAATTTATAAAGAGTATAAATGTAGTGCTTACAGTTCTGCAGGCTAGGAAGTCCAAGATCAAAATGCTGGTGGATTTGGTGTCTGGTGAGGTCTGTTCTGTGTCCTCACATGACAGAAGGGCAAAAGGACTCACACACTTCCTCAACTGCTTCCATAAGGGCACTGATTCTATTCATGAGGGCTCCACCCTCATGACCTAGTCACCTTCCAGAGAATCCACTTGTAATACCTTCCCTTTGAGGGTTAGGCTTCAACATGTGAATGGAGGGGTCCCAAACAGACCATAGCCATTTCCCAGATCAGCTGGGAAATACTCTAACATGTTTTCAGCTTCATGTTAGAGTATCTCCATATCTGATTTAAGAAACCAAAGGCTCTCATCCCCAATACTGTACTTTGTAAAATTAAAGATTCTTGGCTGCTTAGTCTCTTCCCAAGTGCTCAGGCAGGGCTAGTCTCTCTGCATGGAAACTCCTTTTTGAGGCACATGTCAGCATTTTAAAAATATCTGCCTATTCAGCAAAAATTTTAAAAGGGAGTGCTAAATTTTGATGGCAGTTTTTTAATAGATGTGGCCAAAAGCCATGTTGATAGCCCAAACCAATTGCATGACCAAAGAGTGTAATTCCATTTGGGGAAAAGCCCTATGATGGTGAGAAATTCAGCTGTAAGAAACCAGGTTCCCCATGGAAGTGATAATGAATGCAATTAGCTGTGTAGAGTATGTTTAAAGGCAGGCTGGGATGTGTGTGGATCCTCTGTCTTTATCAGATAAACAAATGAAAGTCTTTTACCTAATTATTTCTAAGTTAGAATCCTCCTTATCAGATGTGTGCTTAGGTCATTGGAAATAAAGTACAATGTCCCTCTTGGAATACTTCCTTTTCTCAGTATCTTGTATATCCTTTCCAAGAGATGGGTTTATTTTGTGAAACGGCTAATCAGATCATCTCTGTTACCATCTCCAGCACATAAAGGGAGCTGCTCTAAAGTTCAGGGTGTTGTATTAATCATTGGGATTCCAAAGAATTTTAAGGCATGTGGCTTAAACTTAAGGAACTCAGAACAGAAGCATCCTGAAATCCTAACTGCATGGAAGCTCACCCTGTGCCCTTGATTGATGAAGGAAAGAGTCCATAAGAAAGGCTTTCTCTGCCTGTCTTACATCTTACATTCTTGCCATTTCATTTTTTGTTGTTGTTGTTTGTTTGTTTGTTTTTGAGACAAGAGTCTCACTTTGTCGCCCTCAATGGAGTGCTGTGGCATCACGGCTGTCAGCAACCTCAAACTCTTGGGCTTATGCAATTCTCTTGCCTCAGCCTCCCGAGTAGCTGAGACTACAGATGCCCGCCACAACTCCCAGCTATTTTTTTGTTGCGGTTTGGCTGGGGCTGGGTTTGAACCTGCCACCCTCGATATATAGGACCGGCACCCTACTCACTGAGCCACAGGTGTTGCCCAGTGGTATTTTATTTTATTTATTTTTGAGACAGAGTCTTTGTCACCTTGGATAGAGCACTGTGGTGTCATAGCTCATGGCAACCTCAAACTCTTGGGCTCAAGCAATCCTCTTATCTCAGCCTCCCAAGTAGCTGGGTGGCTACAGGTGCCTACCACAACGTCTGGCTACTTTTTTTTAGAGATGAGTTCTTGATCTTGCTCAGGCTGGTCTCAAACTCGTGAGCTCAAGCAATTCACCTGACTCAACCTCCCAGAGTGCTGGAATTAAATGGTTTTTAATAAATTCACATAATTATGCAAGCTTCACCACAAACAATATTAGAATATTTTCATCATTCCCCAAAGAATACCCATATCTGGCATTCATAAGCCCATTTCTTCCCAACCTCCTACCCCAAGCCCTAGGCAATCATTAATTTGCTTTCTGTCTCCGTGAGTATACTTTGTTTTTTATTGGGATTAGGATACTCAAGTTCTGGAAGTTTGAACTCAAATGAATTGTGGGCTTGGATTTTCTCTCTTTTTTTTTTATTGCCCTCAGTAGAGTGTTGTAGTGTCACAGTTCAAAGCAACCTCCAACTCCTGGGCTTAGGCAAGTCTGTTGCCTCAGCCTCCCGAGTAGCTGGGACTACAGGCGCCCGCCACAACGCCCAGCTCTTTTCTGTTGCAGTTTGGCCAGGGCTGGTTTTGAACCTCCCACCCGCGGTATATGGGGCTGGCACCCTACTCACTGAGCCACAGACACTGCCCTGGGCTTAGATTTTTCAATGAGTTAAACCAGTTTACTACTAATACCGCAGCTGCTAGCTTTATTTTTTTTACCTCTTCACCTGGTTGTATTCTCTGACTTTTTTTCCCCCAAATTAAGCAAGTGTCCTTTATTGGTTAGCCAGGCCAATAGTGGTCTCATGCCTCAAAGTCTCTCATCCCCCAGAAGCAGGATGGAAACTTTTTATAAGGTGCTTTCGGTAGGGGAAGGGAAGTCCTTAACGCAAGCTGAATTTGACAAGAGTAAACACCTGCAAAATTAGATCTATAGGGTAAGGGAAGTGCTTATAAGGGGGGAGGTGTGGTTTCACAGGTTTTTGCTAAACTCTGCAGCTTTCAGCTGAGCTTCCTATTGTTGAAAGACCTTAGCAAAGTCCTTAGCAAAATGGACTATGAACTGTGCCATAATAGCGTGAAAGGCCCTAGCATAAATGGGTCTGTAGTATACACACAATAAGCGACTCTACTGGTGTGGTGGAAAGGCACAGCCTTTCTCTCTGAGGATCACACACAAAGAGCCATTTCTTCATGTCCCCTAACCGTAAAAGAGAGACATTATTTTTACAGCTGCTTCTCTAAATTGATTTACCCTTGAGCAGACTGAATGAGAGTGGAGCTTGGTTGGCGGGCCTGGTTTTGAACAAGTATTTGATTTGCTAATCTCAGTAGTTCTTTAAACTTACCTTTGTGAATTTCCTATAAAAAAATCAATTCATGGTTCTTGGATATGCTCAGCCACCAGAATCAAGAGATGGTTTACATTTCTATGAATGGGCAACTATAGGATTCTCCATCTTTGAGTGGGAGAAAAATTCAAGCTAGACAAGAACTTTTGTGGCAGGTAATTATTATTTTAAACTTATTTACATTTCTAGAGGTAAATTATGTTCTTCACAGGAAATAGGTTCCTGTCACCTTTTATTTTCTCCCATCTAGTGAGCTTCTGCTATAGATGGAAGAAAGTTAGTCCTTCCTTCTGGTATTTTGAGAGTTTTATTTTTGTGCCTGCCCTTGGCAGCCTTTCCTCTCTGTAAAGCCGGTGTTGAAGTGAGGGCGAGGGTAAGTATCCCTTTCCCTGTGTTCTAGAAGATTTTCTAAAATGCATCTTTATTATGGAGTAAATATCTTTTTTTCTTCTACTTTGTAGCTGCATAATATGTTAGGAACCTTTCTGTAAACAAATAAAATGGCTTATTTTGAATCATAAAAAATAGGATAGGTTATTTCAAAATATCTGGATGGATCAGAATCTGGAAATATCTTAGCTTTAAAACCAAGGATCTTATGTTTTGAACCAAAGATCTGTTGTGGGTGCAGAGTGACACTCCTCTCCCTCCATCTTTCTTTGAAGTCTCATGCATGTTTTTTTCGGGGGATTGGGGGCAGCGTGTGCTTGCATTTTCTTGTAAGAAAGTTCATAACTTTCATGAACTATTGAAAACCACTGCCTTTACTTATCTTTTTGATTATTAACTTTCACTGTGTTTGTAAGATCTGTTCATTCCCATTTCAAAACAACTTTCAATATTATTTAACTCCTTAAATGTTTCTTTTGCAAAATAAGATAACTTTTTGCAATTCCTTTTTTAGTTTTTTTATTGTCCACCAAAAATTTTGGTCCATACTCTAGGGGCTCTGTCCCATGAGGATTTGGTTTAAAAGTTTTTAATATAAATGAACTGGACTTGATTTTGATTGGTTTTACATATACAAGAAGATGTATTCTAGTGCATTTTGTGAGGTGCCATTACGTAGGACATGCATCTTTCTTCCTGATGCAGTGATCGCCTTGGTTATTCTCTGTGCAGTAGAATGCCAGTAAGGTGGTAAAGCTAGTGTTTTAACCTCTGTAACAAGAGTACAGAAGTAGAGTGGATCTTAGCCCTGTAGGTCTGGGAACTAAGCTGTATTGTCATCTGGGAAAGCAGTTAAACAGATTTTTAAATTGATGTGGGCACTAAGGTTTCAATCAAGATAAGTACCTTTGATTTCAGTGTGTGTTTGTGCTGTTCTTTTGAGAATAAGCATTAAATTACCATTAACCTGGGCAAAAGAGAATTGAGTTTTACTCTGAAATGTTTAGGAGTTCAAGAACTATGCTGTAGGTTAATAATCAGTGAAGTAAGAGAAGTCATGCTTTTAAGAAATTAAATCCCTAGTTTAAAATACACACAGACACACACATACACAGGTCTATACAACAAAAACAAGGTGAAGTGTTAAAAAATTATTTCATGATTTAGCCACAAATTTAAAAGTTTATTTCAACAAACATTTCCTGAATATTTACCCTATGTGGCGCATCAGACAATGGGCAGAGATAAGAGGAGGTCTAAGGCATGAAGGACGCCTGGAGCTGACAGTTCCCAGCTGAACAGACATCTATTGAAATTGTACTTCATCCTTCCCTTCCTCCCAGTTTTCCAAGTTTGTTTAGGAGACCTATCTTGACACTTATGCAGACCTTTGGAAAATATGGCTATCAGCAGGCACCATAAAGAGGCAGAAAAAAATGTTTAAAAGTTAAATTGTAGTAAAAATGTTGATTATATTTTTCTATCAGAGGTTCAGCTGTCCTGGATGGCTGAGCTTGCCACAGTACAAGATTCGTCTCATTAGGTTTTCTCTGTCCCTTCTCACACTTAGTAATTTTCTTTTGAAAATTTTTTGAAATTGATTAGACTTTTTATTATTATTACTTTTTATTTATGTAGTTTTTAGAGAGAAGATCTTGCCCTGTCACTCAAGCTAGAGTGTAGTGATGTATTTGGGCTCAAGTGATTGTCCTTCCTCAGATAATTTTTTAAATTTTTTGTAGAAATGGGATCTCACTCTGTTGCCCAGGCTGGCCTCAAACTCTTGGGCTGAAGCGATTCTCCCACCTCACCCTCCCAAAGCGTCAGGATTACTGGCATGAGCCGTTTCCACTTTTCTACACAGGCCCATTTCTACTTTTTTGAGACAAGAATCTCATTTTTTCGCCCCTGGTAGTGGACTGTGGTGTGACAGCTCATAGCAACCTCAAACTCACGGGCTCAAGCGATCCTCTTGCCTCAGCCTCCTGAGTAGCTGGGACTACAGACAGGTGCCCTCCACAATGCTAGGGTAGGTTTTGGTAGAGACAGGGTCTTGCTTCTCTTTCTCAGGCTGGTCTGGAACTGCTGAGCTCAAGCGAACCACTCGCCTCGGCCTCCCAGAGTGCTAGGATTACAGGCCACTGCGCCTGGCCTCATAGATGTTACTTTTGATAGTTTTCTTATTTGATTATTTTCTGTTCTCATTAGTATTCCAATTATTGTGTCTACACAGCTAAGCTCTGGATAAGATATGTAATTATTACATAGTGATGTACTATAGTATTTCTTGGCATTATAAATAAGTATGCTATATTATTTTATTATTATATTTATAAAATATTGAGAAGTAATTAATAAAATATAAGTTTACAGAGACACCATCACTTTATCTCTCTTTTGGTTTCTTTTTCAGCCTTTCCATGAGATTTAATCCTTCATAGATAGGATTTATTTTTAGCTTTGGTCCGGTTCCAAACTACCGAAAACTGCAAAAAACAAGTATATTTTCTTAGTGTTCATATTCTTTCGTTTTACAAATATAAATTTAATCCTCCTCTTTTTTACAAAAATCACTCTAGTTTGTCTTAAGGAGAAAACTTACCAAGATTGTGAGAGTCCTCAGTGTCAAATGAGCGTTATTTGGAGTGGTAGGGAGCAGAGTTCTCGCCTCTTGTCTCATCCGTGCTCCAAGCTATTTTTTCCTTGTTGATTCAGAACAACGAATACTGAGCAACCTCAGTTCTTCTTCTGACTCACATTTATATATAGCAGAGATATGAAATTGAGATCTCCCAATACAAGATGTTTGGCGGTTAGTTTTAGAAAAGTGTTTTTTATAGAGATGCTTTTAAAGTCCAAGGAAATCAGGTTGAAAATGAAAAGATCTAGGTGATTCAATACATTGCCACACTCATAAGTACCTCACACATGGCTACTCTCTAGATTAGAGACCACCATTTCTAGGTGTTCTTTTCCTTTAAGCTGTATTAACTATGTGGTAGTAAGTTTCTTGTTTCTTTTTCTTTAATAGCATCATCTCAGTATTTTTAGAAAATAAGCAGTTTTTATAAGATTTGCCTTCTTTGGGTGATTAAGTGAGAACATAAACAGATATAGAAATGTACCAATTCCTTTTTTTTTTTTTTTTTTCTTCTTTTTTTGAGACAGAGTCTCACTATGTCACCCTCGGTAGAATGCTATGGCGTCACAGCTCACAGCAACCTCCAACTCTTGGGCTTAAGCGATTCACTTTCCTCAGCCTCCCACGTAGCTGTGACTACTTGTACCCACCACAATTCCCCGCTATTTTTTTGTTGCAATTGTCGTCTAGGTCCCAACCTGCCAGCCTGGGTGTATGTGACAGGCACCCTACCCACTGAGCTACGGGCACTGCCCCAATTCCTTTTCTTATAGAATTTATCCACTCATTCAAAAAATAATTTTTAATTAGTTCAATTAAAAGTCATTTTGAAAGAAAATGCCGTGAAGGCTATGTTGAACAGTTTGATGAGAAAATTTCCGATTGTGTATGAAACCAGCACATTGTACCCTTGATTGCACTAATGTACACAACTATTATTTGACAATAAAATAAATAATAAAAATAAAAATAAAAAAAAGATCCTCAAGGGAAAAGCAAAGCCTCATTCTGCTGGTTAGGCCTACAGCAGCCACACACAAACCCTCCTCCTCCTAACACATCGACACAAAGGACCTAATTAGCCCCACCCCTGGAAGTTCAGGCCAAAGGACCCTAACTTTCCCGGCAAGCTGTGGAATCTGCCCACCTTTATGGTCCCATATAAAAGGGTCTCTCACTGCAGAGGCCACCTCTGCACTGCCCAGGCGGGTCACCCTCCCCTTTCAATAAACCCAGCCTGAATATCTCTGCTCCAGTTTCATCTCTAGGAAACAGCACTTACACCTTTCAGCCCCTTCCTTAACATTTATCATACCTGGAGAAAGAAAATGTATCAATCTATTGCATGTCACGACCTTGTTTCACTGCGGGAAAAACAGAAGAAATTCCGAGTATGTAACACAAAACCCTCTGGGGCTGGAATCTGCTAAATTGCTTTCTGCCCCTAGGTAGTTTACTACCTCTTCAGGCTTGTAGGATTCCTTAGTCAAGTCCCAGATAATCACAAGCACACTTTGTCCTAGATTTGCTTAAAACTACTATAAATACATTAGAATTTGAAAATAATTCTTTGTGCAAGAAATGAAGGGTAAGCCATATGGCTTTTTCCTTTAAGATACAGTAGCTCCCCCTTATCCTCAGTTTTGCTTTTCACAGTTTCAGTTACCCGCAGTCAACCAAGAAATGGAAAAATTTCAAAAATCAACAACTCGTAAGTTTAAATTGCACACTGTTCAGAGTATTGTGAGGAACTCTCTGAAGTCCTCTTCTGTCCCTCCCGGGAGGGGAGTCAGCCCTCTGCACTCACACGACCTGCCCATTGTCCCTCAGTAGCCCTCTGGGCGAATACAGGACAATAAGATATTTTGAGAAAGAGAGACCACATTCACATAACTTTATAATTATTAAAGTTATGAAGTATTATAATTGTCTCATTTTATTATTAGTTATTTTAATCTCTTACTGTGTTTAATTTCTAAATTAAGGGCTATTATAGGTATATACGTATGGGGGGAAACATAGCATATGTAGGGTTTGATCCTAGTCCTGCAGTTTCACGCATAACTGGGGGGGTCTTGGAACAACATCCCAAGGATCAGGGAAGCTACTGCATAGGCGCAATGACAGAGTCCAGACCACCTGCTGAAGAGACTTCATCACCTATAAAAAATAACATTTATAAATTTCACATAAAATGTTTTAGTCTGATTATATAAAACTTAAAGTATTTTCCAACATTTAAAAATATTAAAATTCAAATGTATTTTGTCTCCATTCCTTAACTTTCAGGACCTTGTCATGAAAACATTATTAGCCTTCTCCACAAGGTGGGGCTACTCTCCACGCAATGCTCTTGCTAAGGCGGGACATGCCAGGAATTTGGAAATGTTTCCTTATAAAGTGTCTTACGTGTTTAGCAGTCTGGAGAGAGTGGCTCATTAACGGAAACCCTAGGAATCATTAGGTAAGGTAAAAGATCAATATCTGGAACACCATTTGGGGAACAGTGACTTCAGCATTCCCTTGTTCCTGCAGTGAAGTCGCGGCTGGCTGTGGGCATCTCCCCGCCCTCGGTTACTGTGATGAGAAGCCAGTGTGAAGCAGGTGGGCGCACACCACCTCCCCATCAGCATTTCCAGGGCTGAGCACCTCCTTAGCCCCTCAGTTCAGCCCCCTGTCGCAAATCTCTACCACCTGGTGGCTTATACACAACAGAAATTTCTCTCACAGTTGTGGAACCAGGGAAGTCCACAATCCCCTGTCCTTCCTTCTCTCGTGCCCCAGGGTGCCCCGGGCTTCCTCATAAACCTGCCCTCCAGACTTTTCTCTCTCCCCATGACACTGTCCTCCTCTTCTCTCCTGGCTCTGGCTGCGTCTTCCCCCTTGCTCGCCCCTCTGAATTCTCCTTCCAAGGTGGAGAGAATTGTTCCAGCTCTCACATCCATACCTGGGTCCCAGGCCAGGCCAATGAGGTTCAACCTGGACACATCTGGACATGTGAGATGAGCTGGGGGAGTCCTGGGGGGAGATGCCTTAGATATGGGTCGTGGGGGGTTCTCCCCTTTATCTTATTTTGGCCACTGGAGAAGAGTGTCACTCAAGAGCTCAGGGGAGGGAAGAGTGGAAGGTGACTCCCTCTGAAAACACCTCAGGGTATACCGTGGCTCAGGCCTGACTCTTGTGGAAGAGGACTGCACACAGCAGGTCGGCGGGAGACTCTGTGAGGACGAAGGGGAGCAGCTGGTGCAGCCAAGTGTTACCCCATTATAATGAGAGAAGGATGCCAAACACTTTCATGCAAAGACACACCAGCCCTTCAACCTGCTAACTTCAGGCCTGCAGCTGGGTCTTCAGGACCAAGAGAGAGGCCCTGCATCAGAGCCCAGCACCCTTTAGCATCAGTACAGTGGTTAATTTTGGGGTGTCACTAGCCAGATATTTGGCCAAACACTTGTCTAGATGTTGCTGGGAAGGCATTCTTTAAATGAGGTTAACATTTAAATCAGCAGACTCTGAGTGCATGAGGGCAGCAGATGACCCTCCAGAATGTGCATGAGTCTCTTCTAATCAGCTGAAGGCCTTAATAGAACAAAGACGGGGGTCCACTAAGGAAGAAGAAATGCTGCCTCTGGACTGTCTTTGGACTCAGTCTGCCATAGCCACTCTTCCCTAGGTCTCCAGGCTCTGGGTGTGCATGTGTGTGTGTGTGTGTACATATAGTCACATGCCCATAGCAAGATTTCAGTCCGTGATAAACCACACAAACAACAGTGGTCTCATAAGACTATAACATCATATCGTACTGTGCATTTCTACTTTTAGACATATCTAGACACACCGACACCACTCTGTTACAGTCGCCGACAGTCTTCAGGACAGTACCATGCTGCAGAGGCTTGTAGCCCGGGAGCAGCAGGCTACACCAGTGAGCAAAGGCATGTGGTAGGCTACACCAGCCGGGTTTGTGTTAAGTGCACTCTGCGATGTTCACACAATGGCAAAGTCATCTAAGGATGCATTTCCCAGAACCCAGCTCCATCATTAAACTACACGTGACTGTGTTCAATCGATCCTTGAACAACACGGGACGGGTCCGCTCACATGCCCGATTTCGTCTGCCTCTGCCTTTCCTGACACGGCAAGAAGAAGTGGAAGGGGCTGGCTCCCCCCTGTCTTCCACTCTCGTCCCTGTTCCCAGGGGCAGCCCTGAGCGGGAGGCTCCCTACCTCCAATGGGAGCAGTAGTGTGGGTGGCTTCTAATCAGCTTTATCCATAAAAACAGATAAATATTTTGGATATTTTGATCTCCAGTCTGACATCGTCTTGATCTCTCAAATCCTTCTGAGTCACAGAGGGGAAAAGGATATCAACCAAAAAAGCAAAATGGAGGCCATGATTTAGATATACCTCAAGGCCAAACCGCGTAACCATGCAGCAAAAACCTAAGTCCCTGAAGGGAGGGGAATGAGAAGAAACACAGGGTGGAAGCTCTACGTTCTCATCAGCATGAGTCAGTGAAATTAAACCAATCAGCTTAGACAAATTGCCCTGAAAGTAAGATCCTGTATAACAGCCAATCACCAAGAAAGGCCAGAGCACCTTCTGTTTACGCCCTTCTGTGCCCGCCGCACTCTGAGCCCCGGTTTGGAGTCTCTAGGGGAAGTTACTTGTGAGCCCATCACTCCCAAGTTCCTGGCCTCCGTCTTCTTCCTCTCTCCGCCTCTCCCGCCCCGTCCTCCTCAGACTTTTGCCATCTGTATAAACAGGCAGACGTGAGATGAGCAGTTCTGTGTGACTGAGACGAGTAATAACTGCATATGTCTTTTTGCAAGAGGCAGAGAAAAATTAGCAGGTCCTTTGTCACTAGAGTAGGCAAGGACTGGTGAGCACAGCCCTTGGCCCCTCTTACAGTTCTCAGCGAACTCATGATACCCCCACAACGTTCTTCTCCTGATTTTCCAAAAAGGCCAGTAGATTAAACAGTCATTCTTAGACCCGGCAGGCATTTCAACTACCTGGGACGCTTAGTAAAAATGCCAATTCTAAAGCCTACTAAAAACCCATTGATCAGAACCATTGTATAAAAGGCCTGGGAATCTAGATTGTTTTCTGACTCCTAGTTGACACAGATGCGATCCCCAGCCCCAGTGCCAGTAGCAGAAAGAACACAGTGCCCAGCACCCGCCCGCTCTGGACGAAGGCAGGAACAGTGGACGCCTTCCTGGATTGAGTTCATTCCTCTTCACCAGAGCTCTCAGGCAGGTGCAGCCCTCCAAAGCAACACTCCCATCTGCTGGTTCCCATCTGAACCTGGAGACCTAAGTCCTTAACAGTGGTTCTCAAACTTTTAAGTCTCAGGTACCCTTTACATTCTGAAACATTATCAAGGACTCTAAATGCTTGTATGGAAGTTACTATATGGAAATTAAAACTGAGAATCATTGAAAACAAAGAACAGACTGATTCCATCAGCCATCAACTCATTCAGCCACTGGAAAACAGCTCCACAGCCAACATAGTTTTGACCTCAAAGAACCCCTGGAAGGACTTGATGCCCTCCTGGGGTCCTGGACTGCACTTGGAGAACCTCTGAGGAAATGAGCAAAGTCCCCAGACTGTGCGCAGGAAACTGATGGAGATATGACCAAACCTTGCCGGCCACCATTTCCTAATTAACTGAAAGCAAAGAGACTCCTCAAAAATGGCACGCACAAGGTGATCAGCAGTTGTAACACAGAACCACTCCACACCTGCCTCTTGCTCGTCCCTCAGACAATTTTCAGACCCAAGCGCTGGCACCAACAGAAAACACCTGTTGCACACATAACAGGCAGAGCAGGAGCTCCATGTCTAATCCCAGAGCCCCAAGAAACGTGATGTCACATGGCAAAGGTGAATAAAGGTCGCAGGTGGAATTAAATTTGCTTATCAGCTGATCTTAAAATGGAGAGATTAGCCTGCATTATCCAGGAGCGCGCAGTATAATCACAAGGGCCTTTGTGGGAGCAAGAGGCAGGAGGGATCAGAGAAAGACACCGGGTAAGACACACGGTCCCAGACGTGCCGTACTGCTGGCTGGGAAGGAGTCCTGAGCCGGCAGGTGCAGTGGCCTCTAGACTCTGGGAAAAGCCAAGGAACAGAGCCTCTCAGCAAGGAGCGTGATCTTGCCAACACCTTGATTTTAGCCAGGTGAGACCCACGTCCGACTTCTAACCTACAGCACTGTGAGATAACTTTTTATTAGATAAACTTGTGTTATGGTAAGCACCAATCTTTGGTAATTTGTTGCAACAACCAAAGAAAATTAATACTCCTGGAAAATTGTACAGCACCTGACCCCTGTCTCAACAGGAACTGTTCAGAAGAGCCCCGAAGTCAGGAATGCCTTCCTTTGGGCAGAACTTGGCATGAAGAAGCAGAAGAGGGAGCTCACACCCCGCCCAATAACGAGAGGATGCCCGTGGGAAGCCCCGCCGCAGCCACCTCCCTAACCCTGTCCGCAAATGGCGCAAACTCGGGACAAGGACTGGCCACCGGGGCTTTCACTGAGGCATCTGCCCTCTCAGATTTTTTTCAAATGGACATTTTGGTTTCATCAGCCCTCCTCTTCTTCCTCTCCATGGCATTACAGCAGATGTCATGAGGGTGCTTAAATCAGTTATCACTTAGTCCCCAGCCGTGAAAGCATGCCCTGGCCTAGACCACAGCCACACTGAGGGAGTGATCAGGAGCAGGAGTCCTGAGCATCGCCACTAACGCAAAGGTTGGACCCAATTTAAAGCAGTCTCCCGTGGGAGACAGCAGCGCACCATGGCCCTCGGAGAATCACAGGGGCGGGGATATTAGAGTCTGAGGATGGCCTACCTGCGTTCTTGGCAGCCCGGCAGCCCGGGGTGGAAAACAGCTTGTCCATCAGCTGGTTAGCCCAGAGCACAGCATCGTCCCCTCACCCTCCCCTCTGCTGCCCAACCCACAGGATTGACCAGATCAGAGGAAAACACTGACCAAGCCGGACCAATAGGTCTCCAGCCCTGAAATTCAGAGTTAGACCTAAGAGAGAATCAGTCTGTCTCTTTGCTGGCTGTCCATGTGAATCTCAGAGAAACCTTAGGTTGGCTTCCTCTGTCTATAACAAGTCTCTGGTCACCAACAAAGGGAGCCTTCAGAAAGACACACACAAGAAGGAAGCAGACGCCCCCAAGGGTAGAGATGAGCATCTGGGTGACTTGCCAGACCTGGTTCTTACCCCTCAGACCCTGCACCACCCCCATCCTCACTGTGATCCCCCCCACCGCCCAGTCTCCCTTTTCTGCTTTAGTGGGTTTATGTTTCTTGCAACCAAGAGAATCCCACCTCATGCATGGTGATATCACCACTATAGGGGTACAGAAACCAGTAGGAAGCATTCGTTAGGAAAAGCAGCATAAAATCCATGGCCAATGTTGGGTTTGGTTTTTGTTTTTAGTTCCTCTACAGGTTCCTATGAACAGAATCAGGGACAAACAGCCGGTGTGCCTCTTCCTCCTGCCCACGGCTCCCTGCTCCCCAAGACACTTGGGATCTCCTGTCACCAATGTGGCCAGGAGATGCCCGGCCAAGAAGTGCAGGGAATCAAAGCTGATGGAGCAAAATGCTCACCAATAGGAAGCTGCTGCCAAGGGACAGTTTCCCTCCCTTCCTCGTCCTTGACCACCATGGGTCCACGTGGCCTTCTGACGCAGACTACACCTGAACACTGCCCATTCTTCCCCCTTCCCTACCTCTCCCCACCCTTCCCTCCCTTGCTTCCCTAGGGTCGGACTCCTAATAAACTAAGAACACCAATGCTTGCCTCAGGCTCTGCTTTTTAGGAAATTCATTACAAGATATTCTTGATTAAAATGAGGTCGTACCAGAATAAGGTAGAAATGAAAAAGTCCCTGTTGGTTTTGTTTGTGGTAACTGAAAATGCAACATTTACTGATGGAACTGAAGCGGGTGCCACTAAGCAATCAAGACCCCTCCACATACTGACAGTCACTTCGGTAACCTATCGCCAAGTGATTTCTCATAGCAGAGAATGAAAATAAGATAATATTAGCAAATAAACTAGGTTTCAGTCATTGCCATCAACCAAATGCAAGAGAATTTAACATGATGATTCCATAGGACCCCTCCAATAGTGCCCACTTTTGCTTGGAGGAAAAAAGGAACATAGAGTCATAAACCATACAAGCCTGTCTCATGGAAACCCAAACCAAAAAAAAAAAAAAAAAATGCAAAGCAGCCATTTCGTGGGAAGCCACTAGGGGGTGAGCTTTCACCATCCACTGGATTCTTTGCCTATTTAAAGATTCACTCCCAGGCTGCTCCTGCTCTTATTTTGGTTGATAACAATTTGCTATTTTGACAACTTGAAATGTGCTACACTATAGTCTGACAATTTGAGAAAACTCGAATATTAATAAATTGAAAATGATTTAAAGTAGGGATACATTTAAATTGTAGAGAATGTCTCACTTGTCTGTTACCACATGAATCTTGTTACCACTCTTCCTTTGGTCTCCCGTTCTCAAGAGAGCGGCATTTGAATCACAGGATGTACCCACCTGTCAGGAGGACTCTGATTCTTCTGTACTTTAATTTGAAGGTGTAGGTGTGTTTGCTGTTTACATGGGGTGTTTGTCAACAAAAAAAGTCTGTTAGAACAGCATTCTTCAAGTGAAGCCAGAGCAGAAATAGACAGTGTACATTAGGGCACTGGAGGCCCAGAGGGGTGGGAAGAGGCAGGGAATAAAGGCCTGTAATCCTAGCACTCTGGGAGGCAGAGGTGGGTGGACTGCCTGAGCTCACCGGCTCCAATCCAGCCTGAGCCAGAGCGAGACCCCATCTCTAAAAACAGCCAGGCATTGCCCTCCATCTACTCAGCAGGCTGAGGCAAGAGGGTCACTTGAGCCCGAGAGTTTGAGATTGCTGTGAGCTCTACACACTCTACTGAGGGAGACAAAGTCAGACTCTTTCTACAAAAAAAAATAATAAAGAGTCATGGAATGGAAGGAAATAGCAGTGTGAGGATTCTGTGACAACAGGAGGAAAAATACTATTCCTTTGTAAGGGTTCATGTGAGGAAATACTCCACAAGAAAAGTTTCTCAGCTTCCCAACAGGAAATTAATAAAATAATTTTTTATAGAGTTATACAATGAAAATTCTATATAGCCATTATGTATTGTGCTAAAGAAGTATTTTAATGGAATTGAAGCATGTTTATGACATGTTGTAAAACGAGAAAAAAAAAATCAGGCCCCAAAACAGTATGATTCAAGTTTTGTTTAAAAAAAAAAAGTTTAAAGAAATTCCACGTATGTGAAGAAAGGATGATAGTGATTATCTCTAAAATTAAGAATTTGACTTACAGATTTTCTTAATGTTCTTTTTGCTTAGCCTTAAACCAACATTCCTCTATACCACGCCCTGTTCTAAGTGCTTCAGAAGTGTTGACTCAGCTCAGCGCCTATAGCTCAAGTGGCTAAGGTGCCAGCCACATACGCCAGAGCTGCTGGGTTCAAATCCAGCCAGGGCCTGCCAAACAACAAAGACAACTCCAACCAGAAAATAGCCGGGCGTTATGGCGGGCGCCTGTGGTCCTAGCTACTTGGGAAGCTGAGGCAAGAGAATCACTTGAGCCAAGGAGTTGGAGGTTGCTGTGAGCTGTGATGCCATGGCACTCTACCCAGGGCAACAGCTCTGTCTCAAAAAAAAAAAAAATGTTGACTCAATGATTCCTCACAACATGTCTGTGAAGTAGGTACTATTAGTTTCCTCATGTTTTATAGATGGAAACTTTGAAGGACAGAGAAGTTAAGTTACCTACTCAAAGTCACACAGCTAACAAGCAATAGAGCCAGGATCCAGACTCAGAAAGTCTGGTTCCAGGTATCTCTTAACTAATAAAACAAAAGCAAAGTAAATTAACAACATAAAGAAAGAGGAAGAGGGGAAGGCAAGGAGAGAGAGGGAAGGGGGAGGGAAGAAAGAATGAGGCGCAGTGGTTCTTTCCTGTAATCCTAGCACTTGGGGAGGCCAAGGCAGGAGGAGCACTTGGGCCAGGAGGCCAGGAGTCCAAAACCAGACTGGGCTATTTAGCAAGACCCTATCTCTACAAAAAAATTTGAAAAATTATCCAGGCTCAGTGGTGCATGCCTGTAGTCACAGCTACTCAGGAGGCTCAAGCAGAAGGATCACTTGGGCCCAGGAATTGGAGGCTGCGGTGAGCTATGATGATGCCACTGTCCTCTAGCCTGAGTGACAGAACAAGCCAAGACCCTGACTCAATGAAAAAATAAATCATTTAATCCCTCTACAATTTCATTATTAAAGGGAATCTGGTTTTTACAAAGGGAAAGAGGAAAATGTAAACTGAAAAAATAGATAACAAACATTTAAATATTTAACCCCAAACAAACTAACTGCAAATAAAATCCCTTAAATAAGAGGCAATCACTTTTCTTTTCTAAAATACTTCAAACCGGCTACTCCCCCTTCCCCCAGAGCACAATAGGTGTTGAGAGGCCGGATTTCCATCTTCATGCCCAGTTACAAGTCTTGACTTTGCTTCTCTAGAGCATGCCTCAACCTGACTGGCATGAAAGCCCTAATTGTTTGGGGTGTGTGTGTGTGTGTGTGTGTGTGTGTGTGTGTGTTTAACTAAGTAAAAGAAAACCATACTGCAAAAAGGGAAAGGTAGAAATGCCCGATTAAGAGTATAGCAAACTTTAAATAGTAGTCTGCATTATTTAAAACTTTATCTTCTTCAAGACCAGAGGGCTGAGAGTGAACAAGCTGTCTACGTACAGCAGCAAAGCAACCGTCCAGCTCAGGCAGGAGGCTGCTCTGCCTAGATCTGGGGAAGGAGGGAAGAATTACTCCTGAATTATTCCCTTTTGATGGATGGCATGCTTGCCAGGCTCACCCAGACTCTGGGGGCCAGGGGAGGGGGTTGGAGAAGAAGAAAGAAAGGAAAAGGGGAAGAGAAGGAAGGAGAGGAGGAGGAAGGGGGAGCAAGGCGGGGAGCGAGCAGGCTGAGATGAGGCCTTCACACTCCTGAGCCCCGGGGGTCATGCCTCCAGGAAGGGCACAAAAATATACCTTGAAAACACAGGACGAGAATCATTTCTTGCTTTTTCTCTGTCCCTCAGCATAGTCTTTAAGGCAAAAATCTCTATCCACAAAAGAGGTAAATGTGTCTTGACCTCTTAAAAACAGGATCAGGATTAAATTTTGTAAAGAAGTTTGAGCGTCATCTGTCACAAGCATTAAGCAAAATCCTCTAGCGTCATTGCAGGACCCTTCAGGATAGGAAGCAGGAATGAACACTTTTTAAAATGTAATCTCTATATAAACAAAGCCCGTGCCTTGCAGGAGATAAGACACAGCCCAGAGAGCTGCAAGGTAGCCTCACAGACTCACAGAGGAAGAGGCACGCCGTCGTTTTGTCCATGGAGCTTACCTGACCTCACAGTTTCCATTAAACAGGTATTTTTTAATAGTCAAGGATTACATTGTTTTAAAATGATCGTATTCATCATTCTTCTGTTCTACCTAAATTGACTGATTATCCTCCTCACCTCCACCAGAAGCGTGCTAATCCCCTGGGCCCCCCCAGACACCCCAAAAAACCTTAGTCCCAAATTACCCACAAAAATGCATATGTCACGTTTAAGAAATTCAGAAAAGGATCGAGATTAAAATGAAAATGAAGAAAAAGCCCCAATTCTCTCTTTTCAGAATTTTGGTATCACTATTGTTAAAAGGTCCTTTGCACTTATGTGTCATTTGACCAAAAATGGATACAAATTCTAACCTGATTTTCTTCGTACTTTCTAATTCACTAGCGATGTGATGGGGCCCTGTTTTACTTTATTTTGGTGTCAGTGGCCTAAAACTTGACTTTAAAAGTCTATTTTTAAGAAACTCCATGGCAAGAATACACTTCCTTGTCCAGGGGATTCCCTTACAAGGAACAGAGCACTATCCTGACGTAACCTATCGAATGAAGAACTGCCCAGTCACTGGCACTCCACCCTCACCTAGTGCTATGTTATTCCCCAACGCGGAAAAGAGGTCAAGACGGTAAAAATACATTATTAGCCACTTTCAAGTCTTTATAATAAGATTTAAAATACTAGTTCCCTGGGCATACATTTGCATACAGTTACCAAGACATAATGAAAAGTCCCAAGGTGAAACTTAATCAGCCTCTCCCCTCTTAAACCAATCATCACCACAGAGACTGCTAGGCAGTGACCCAGTTACTTCTTCAGATGCCTTAATTAGTCCCAGAAACACCAAAGTTCTTTTTTGAGAAGTGGAAGTCTATTTCTGTTATTCATTAACACCCTTAAAGCATGTTCTGCAGCTATTAGACAGAAGCCAATGGAAGGGTGATGGGAAGTCACGAACGCAGGGCATTTTTAACATCCTCAATGAAGAAGCAACGGGCGCCCACTTTTTGCCTTAAGAGGCCTGCCTCTGTGTGCACAGCTTTCAGATGGAGAATGCAGAAGGCAGGATTCTAACAAAGAGAAAACTAGAGTCATTATGAAGTTAATGAACAAATGTAATCATGATGCAGGTGCCCAAGGCATTAAGTTAAATACTCTCTTTTTATTACTCTCCCTATATTTTCTCTTTAAGCAGGTAGAACATATTTTAAAGATAAATGAAGTGACTGGGAGGACAGTTCCTATGTTTAAGGTTCTAGGTCCACACACGCCTGGAAAAAGTGGACTCAATAGCCAAAGTTTCTGAGATTAACTTTCTCAGTTAAAAAAAAAAAAAAATCAAATAGGCCCAGTGTGGTGGTTCACACATGTAATCCCAGCACTCTCCGAGGCTGAGGCAGGAGGATCAGTGGAGCACAGGACTTCAAAATCAGCCTGATCAAGAGTGAGATCCCCATCTCTATTAAAAATAGAAAAATTAGCTGGGAACTGTGGTAGCCACTTTTAGTCCCAGATTTAGGTAGCTGAGGCAGGAGAATTGCTTGAGATTGTTGTGAGCTAGGCTGAACACCAGGACACTCTAGCCTGGAGCAACATTTTAAGACTCTATCTAAAAAAAAAAAAAAAAAAAAAAAAAAAAAAATTTCAAATATTCTACCCACTACACTATCAACTGTAACTATAACAAAATATAGATTACAAAGAATTTACTCATGAAAATACCGTTCAATTAATAAACATTTCTATTATACATGCCCAATGTCTACAGGATTGGGCTAGAAAAAAGAAATAAGTGTTTCCCTTATAGCACAAGGGCATAAAGTGAATCCTATAATTAATCTTCTAGAAAAAGTTTTGATTTTTGAGACAGAGGTCACCCTGGTGGCACAGCTCACAGAAACCTCAATTCTTGGTTTTCAAGAGATCCTCTCACCTCACCCTCCTGAGTAGCTGAGACCATGAGGCCTAGTTTTTAGGATTTTTTTTGTTTAGAAAAGATGGGGTCTCAGTCTTGCTCAGGCTGATCTTGAACTCCCAAGCTCCAGCAATCCACCCACCTTGGCCTCCCAGAGTGTTAGGATTACAGGTGTGAGCCACTGTACCTGGCCCTGAAAGAATTTTAAAAGCATGAGCATGGCTATAAAAAGTGACGTGTTTCATGGGTGGTTCTAGAATCAGCTTGGCTAACTTGTAGTCATGCCTTACACACTGATAAATCCAGAAGTCAGCTGTAACTTGCCGGCCTCTTGAGATCTCTAGATTAATCTGGCTGGGATACCCATTCCACACCCTCCCCCAAGACCTCAGCAGATCCCCAGGGGGCTGAAGGGTTCAAGATGTCCTGCTGTAACCTTCTTCCTCTGGGGGCAGCAGGTGTCCAGCACAGCCCACTGCTCAAATTCCATGGACCTGCACAGTGGCTAGTGAAGACAGCAGGTCTTTTCAGAGGTCAGAAAAGAGAAGACACTTTCTAAATGAGCCGTAGGCATGCCTGCTCTCAGGGTCTCTGCTGGCTTCGGATTTAGAGGGTCCTCCCATGACTCTGGTGCACACGCCCTGGCCTCCGTCTGCAGCCTTCACCTGCTCATCCTGCCTGCCTGCCAGCCTCCAGCACCCAGCCCTGAGTGGTAAAACTGCTGTTTAAGTCCGCGCTTGCTCTGACCTTGCCCCCAAATCTCATCTCCTGTTTCTAGAGGCCTAACCAGAAATTCCCCCCCACAACAAAGACAATTTCCTCCCCCAAAGGGAATGTTGTTGTTGAGATCATGAATTATTTACATTGACCTAGAAGAATGTGGCCCATTCTGTGATGGCCGCAAAGCAGGACACATTCAAGGGATGTGGACCTTTAAAATTAGATGTAAGGAACTTCAGTAAAAAGGTCGTGCCGCGAAGAACAAAGACAAAATAGTGGAAACCTGTTCTAAGGTACCTCATTACACAGTTCAGGTATGGAAAGACACCTCAACCTTGACAGGGAGACCACGCAGAATCAAAGCATCGGGTGACGCAGAAAACACGGCTGTCCTGTTCTCCGGCATCAGCGCCACCAAGGAGCCACTGCAGGCGGGACAGTCCCTCCCCTATGAGCTTAACGGGAAGCACCCCGGCAACCAAGTCCAATGGGACAGCTCTTCAGCTCCAGTTCTGCGCTCAGCTAATTTGCTGCCATTTGCCTGTAAAATTTCCTCCACCTGCGAGGTTCGCTGGGAACCACTGCCCATGGTCGCCCCACCGTCCAGCTCCGGGGGATTCTTGCCAGCAGGCAGGCGAGCCCCGGGCGTGAGCTGGACATCAGCGGGGCTGGGGATGCTGAGGGAGGCCGCCGGGAGCCTTCACCCCACACGGACCCCTCCTGTGTTTTTCAAGCCGTGATAATCACACACATGGTGTGCTAAGTGGGTCTTCGGTTTATCGTGCTGAGTGTTTTCAGCAGAGCCAGGCTAGCTTATCTCCCCAGTGTGATGGTTAAACCTTTCTGGGAACTAAGACCCGTGCCTTGGGGCTCTTTCCAAGTCTCCCCCATCGCCTGGCGCAAGGCAGCTCCTATACCTCAGTGGGCATTGACAAATACGCCTGGTGCGCAGCCACCAAAGCCAGCCCTCGGGAAGACCGTCACACGGGCAAAAGTAACCCTGGGCTCCTTTCTTCTACACTTTTACCTACCTTTCTCTCCTCCCTACCCTCCTTCCTCTGCCACAAGCTCCCATGTCACGGCTGTACCAGTTCCTCTAGGCCAGGGGTGGCGAACAATTTCGACACAAAGAGCCAAAATTTTAAACTGTGAAAGTCAGAGAGCCACACCACGCAGTGACCTACCAAAACAGACAAACACTCACACAAAAGCATATAATTTTAACAATAATATATTAAACACATAATATAACATGCTCAGTCAGGTGTTTTTTGTTACCTTGTTGGAGTGATGG
>CAUYPK010103956.1:0-17077 GCA_963574355.1 Loris lydekkerianus
TGGTACATGTATACCATGGAATACTATGCAGCCTTAAAGAAAGATGGAGACTTTGCCTCTTTCATGTTTACATGGATGGAGCTGGAACATATTCTTCTTAGCAAAGTATCTCAGGAATGGAAGAAAAAATATCCAATGTACTCAGCCCTACTATGAAGCTAAATTATAGCTTTCACAAGAAGGCTATAACCCAACTATACCACAAGACTATGGGGAAAGGGCCAAGGAAGGGGAAAGGAGGGGGGAGGTTTTAGTGGAGGGAGGGTAATGGGTGGGGCCACATCTATGGTGCATCTTAGAATGGGTACAGACAATTGCACTAATGTACACAGCTATGATTTAATAATTTAAAAAAATTAAAAAAAAAAAAAAAGAAATCAGGTGCCACATATAGCATTATCTTTTTTATAATTTCCCTGGATTGAGCCACTGGCCCATGTTCACCACATTCTCAGTTTATAAAAACACAGAGACTATGCTAATTGTCTGAATTACTAAGTAGGTCTTCCAATAAAAAGTAATGAGATTTTTAAATTAAAAATTAATTATGTAAGAAATATATCTCCAATGTTTTATTAAACTAGATGCTAATAATTAAAATTTTTAATTTAACTCAAATTAGCTAAATGCCATACAGAGCCTTACATAGTCCTATGGAAGGACCCCATTGGCATTGAATGATACCACAAAATTGGGCCACTGAATAATGATTAATATACAGAAAATTAATGTAACCTTTATAGTTCTTGCTTGCCAGAAGACAATGCATGCCAAAGTGTCAAATAATATGTTCTCATAGGATTATTACTTTGGAAAGCAATTACATCTGACCCAATGGTCTCTAATATTATTAAGAGCACTAAAAGCCATCTTTCTCAGTTGATCAGCAATCCTACTTTAAGAGTAACCACTCTGCATCAGCAGAAAACCCATCCTAATACCTAGAAAAAGAAGAGACCAACACCTACAGCTTGAGCAAACAGCATTACCTCTGAGGTTCAGTTTTCTTTTACAAAAATTGTGACAGTAATACCAACCAGATCTACTGTCTAGGTTGTAACAGAAATCAAATGAGATGACTATTGTGATTAATTATAAACTGTAAAAATTAATTAGTTAAGGGATACTGGAAAAGGCATGTTTTCTCCCTATGGCAAAAGATAGTATTCCCTACTACACAGACCTGAATTCTCTTTCTTCAGAACTCACAGCACAGTCAGCATACTCACTTGAAAAATCAATCACAGACAGCGTTACGTTTCTTTGTATATATAATGCTATCCCATACTTTTTGCAGCATCTTTAATTTTCTTTTCAATCAAATATTTTATCTATTGGATTTTTAAAAAATCTTGATAACCAAACATCCCAAAATCTACCTTTTAATTCTCTAATTAAAGATACTCTAATTTGTTGGGTACAAATTACTTTCATCTCAAATTTCTAAGCAATATGCATTAGACATTTAAAAAAATAGATGAAAAATATATTTAATAAGATTCTAGTAAGTCAACAGCTACTCTTCATTTTTTCTTGAAACAGAGTTTTACTCTGTCACTGTAAGTAGAGTACCGTAGTGGCATCACAGCTCACAGCTACCTCAAAGTCTTGGCCTCAAGCCATCCTCTTGCCTTAGTCTCCTGATTAGCTGGGACTACAAGTGCCTGCCACAATGTCCAGCTAATTTTTGTTCTATTTTTAGTAGAGATAGGGTCTTGCTTTTGCTCAGGCTGATCTCGAACTACTGTGCTCAAGCAATCCACCCATCTCGGCTTCCCAGAGTGCTATGATTACAGGAGCCACCATGCCCAACCAAGAGCTACTTTTCTTAGCTTTACACTGGTTTTCACAGAAAGAAATAATTTCTTCAAATTAGTGAACAAATATGAAAAGCAGAATATTGACTTCCATGTAATAAATGCATAATAAAGATTCCTTCATCTAATATTTTATATTAATATTGTTGAATACCTGGAAAATATGCCAAAATATCCTAGGTAGTCATTTAAAAATGCTAAAAATTATCTTCTCAATTGATTTCTGTTAAAACAGATAACTTAAAAATTCATCGAAACATACAAAACTATCTCTTGTAGCTGGGACTACAAGAGCCTGCCACAATGTCCAGCAAATTTTTTTTCTATTTTTAGTAGAGATAGGGTCTATTAATAGAAAAATTACATTTTATATACAATCAGAAAATAATTACTAAATTCAGTCAGTTAAACTGGCACAATGGATATTAAGTACCTGGTACAAAACATAAGGTTATAATATGTAAAAATTTTCTAGAAGGCTAGGTGCCCATAGCTTAGTGGATAGGGCACTGGCCACATGTGCCAGGGCTGCGGGGTTCAAACCCAGCCTGGGCCTGCTACAATGACAACTACAACAAAAAAATAGCCAGGCATTGTGGCAGGCGCCTGTAGTCCCAGGTACTTGGAAGGCTGAAGCAAGAGAATTGCTTGAGCCCAAGAGTTGGAGGTTGCTGTGAGCTATCATGCCATAGCACTCTACTGAAGGTGACAAAGTGAGACTCTGTCTCAATTTTTTAAAAAATTCTTAAGACATTATATCATTAGTCTCCTTATATAATAAATAATTGACTTTATGAAAATTTTCCAGATGTGTTAGCACAGTAAAAACTATTAATTATATGTTACCACAAATAATAGAGACCCAGAGTTATTAGTTGCTGAACTTCTCTTTGGCTGTGTTTAAAATACAAAATTAGTTTTTACACAGAATGTACATATATTCACAATAGCCCTCTTTATGAAGCCAATGTTTTACTAAAACCCCTTTTTGTCACTCTACAAAAGGGCAGTCTGAGCCAACCAGCAAAACAGCTGAAAAGAACAGTAGCAAGGAGTAAATGCCCCCCTGCTGGGTCTGTAGAAAGTGCATGCTCCCCTCGTGAAGGCAGCCTGCTCAGCATGGTTGGGAGGCAAGTACTGGGCTGATTGTGTATGATCTCAAGTGGAGAAAAACCAGCTGTCCTTTTGCTCTGAGAAAGGACCCCCTGTGAGCCTCTTCTCATGGGTCATTATAGCTTCCTGAAGGCTATGTTGAATATTGGGATGAAAATGTGTCAAATAGTTTATGAAGCTAGTATATGATGCCCCATGATCATATCAATGTACACAGCTATGATTTAATTAAAAAAAAAAAAAAAAAGTGCTATGTAGACACTGAATCTGCTGACACCTTGGTTTAACTTGTCAGCCTCCAGAACTGTGAGCAATAAATTTGTTTCTTACATTAAAAAAAAAAAAAAAAAACCAACTAAATGCTATGTACCAAAACTTGCTTAAAATTCAAGAATACAAAAAAGACTGAATGTGAAAAAATACAAAAAGATATTCCATGCAAATGACAATCAAAAGAAAGCAAAAGTAGCTAAATTACAATAGACAAAGTCAAAAACTGTCTCTAAACATAAAGAAGATCATTACATAATAATAAAAGAGTCACTTTGACATGAAGATGAGCCCAGCATCAGAAGAAATATAGCAAAGATTGACAGGTCTGAATTAAGAAAAATTCATCAATAGTAAATGACATCCCACTTTCAATAACAGCGTTTCCAGATAGAAGATCAATAAAGCAACACTGCAGGCCAAATAAATTTAATAGACATACACAGAATTTTACACCCAACAGCAAAAGAATACACTTTCTTCTTAAATGCACACAGAACATTCTCCAGGATAGATTACATGTTAGGCTGCAAAACGAGCCTTTACAAATTTGAAAAATATCAAAATTGCACCAAGGACAAAGGAATAAATCTAGACAAAGGAATAACCTGGGGTGGGGAAATTGCCAAAAAATGTGGAAACTAAATAACACACCCTTAAAGTACTAAATTCCAATGAGGATATAGAACAGAACACTCATTTACTGCTGATGGGATGCACAATGGTTCAGCCACTGTAGAAGACAGTGTAGCAATTTCATACAGAATTAAGCATACTCTTGCCATATCATACTCCAGCATCCATACTAGATACCTACCCAAAGGAAATGAAAACTTGCATGCACACAAAAACCTACATACGAGTGTGTATAGTAGCTTCATTCATACTTACCAAAACCTAGAAACACCAAGATGTTCTTCAGTAGATGAATGGATTGACAAACTCTGATACATCCAGACAATGGAATATTATCCACTGCTAAAAATAAATGGGCTATTGAGTCCTGAAAAGACGCAGAGGAACCTTAACAGCATATTACTAAGTGAAAGAAGACAATCTGAAAAGGCTATATGCTGTCTAATTCCAACTATATGACATTCTAGAAAAGGCAAAACGGTGGAAACAATCAAAAGATCAGTGATTGCCAGGTATTGAGGGTGGAGGACTGGACAGGGATGGCCAAGAAGAGCACAGAAGATTTTTCAGGCAATGAAAATACTCTGTGTGGTAGTATAATGGTAGATATATGTCATTATACATTTGTCCAAAATCACAGGATGTGTAAAACTAAGGGTGAATGAGAGTCCAAATATAAAAGATGGGCTTTGGGTGGTAATGATATGTCAATGTAGACTCATCAATTATAACAAATGTACCACACTGATGGAAGATATTGATAATACAGGATGCTAGGCATGTTGGTAGTAGGCCATGTGTGGGAAATCTCTGTACTTTCCACTCAGTTTTGCTTTGAATCTAATACTGCTCTAAAAAAATTAAGTCATTTAACAAAAAAGAAAACATGTTTGTTTCTGCATGTTAATGCTTAAATATTTACTGGCATTTCTCATGCAGCTAATACAAAGCTAAATCTATCCGGGGCAATTCTACATAATTTAAAACCAGTTTTCAGTAATATGATGGGTTATTTTCCTTCTGTTATCAAATTCACCATTTCCAGTGACACTTAACTTCCAAAGATAAATTTAAAATAGAATGGATGTGACAAAAAGTCATTTTCAAATGAGCTTAACTAGGACACACAGATCATCTGTACCCACTGTGCCTATTCATGATGATTACCATTATTGCACTCTCATTTTCTTCTTCAGATAATCCAAATTTATGTTATTGTAACAATACATTCCACACATCTGATAAAGATAAGTATCTGCCACTAATTGGTTATGTATCTAAAGGGAAATCTGAATTTTATATAAAAAGAGTACAAAAGCACAGGCCACTGAGATCTGCTCCATTTTTTAGGAAGAAGAAATTAAGTGTGACTGTGTGTATATGTACTGGTACATCAGCCAAAGTGGTCATTAAACGCAGTAAGACAAAGAACTGCAAAGTGCATCCACTTTATCAGCTCCATAACCATCTCACCTCATCATAAAGACATACAAGTCTCACCTTACTGTAAGACATCTTTCCAATTCTCTCAGAAAATGACCATAAGAAAATGCTGACCACTATAAAAATGATCATTTGCACTACCAATACATTACTTTTCCATAGCTAAGTCTTAGATCAACTTTTAGAATCACTCAAAAACCTCAAAAATACTTTTCACTTCTAAGTGTCTTTAAAGATATAGATACTCTTTGGAAATCAGACCCAAGGCTAATAATAAAGATAGGACAAATTATTCACAAATAAAATAGAGTACTGCCCTTATTTTAGCCATAAAAATTATATTCTACTTTAAAAGATTCTTCTGAACAAAGAAGCATTGTTTATTTCCTTTCAAAGGTAATCCTTAGTGCCAAATCACTGGAAATAAGAGTCTTCTACAATCAGGAAAAGGACAAATTAAAAAATTTACTTGGCTTCCTTTTCTCAATTCTACTAATATAACTCAAGATCTTTAATTAAATTCATTCAACTTAAATCACCTACATTAGGGTACAAAGATTTAATTCAGAATAATTTATTTCAGAAGTTTTCTGATTTCTTTGCTAAAAGAAACTCTAAAGGCAAGATTATAAGCAGCTATATTTCTGATAGTAGTTGGCAAAGAGAAAGTACAGTGGTAGCTTATACAGCCTATTTTACGGAATGTTTAGGTCAACGTTAACAAAGGTGATCACAGGGGTACCACGAAGTTGTAATCTGAGTCATGTTTTAGGAACAAGTGAATACAAACAAAACAAGTAGTGAGAGCATCTCATAGTCACTGATGCATGTCTTTCTCCCTAAAGCTATGAAGGCCATTTTGTCAAGAAGGATGAAACAGAACAAAAGTGGCTCTGAAAGTAATGTTATAGGCATTCAGATAACTCTATATAGATGCGCAGCTAAAACGACCAATTAGTTTACCAATTGGCTGCAACCAATTCGATCGGTTTGTAATTAATTCTAGTTACTGGCGCACAGAGCAGGAAGGTTGGCGCCATCCCTTTGTCCTCCTGACACAGAATACTAGTGCACAGGCCCTCAGGCCCAAGACATCCATAACGCCCTCGAGCTCAGCTACAGCGAGGAGCACAGTGGAGTACTCTGTCATGATGAAGGGCTAGAAACACACATTACGCAAGGCAGCAGTGACACAAGAAAACTTTTATGAAAAAATGAGTTTTACCAACATACAAACAAGTTTTAAAAATCACTGTTGTTTAAGAACACAAGAACACCTTACCTACTACTGGAATAAACAGTTCAACAGGGAAATGATCTAAAAGCAAAATGTCGAGGAAACCATTTTCAAAACTGTCCAACTAACAATATCATTCACAATCATCTTTAATCCTCAATCACTCATTTCTTTTAAACACCTCCTAAATTTTCAATAAAATCTACCTGGGAAAATAATACATAATGAATTCACCAACCAAAACTGATAAATGAAAATGTGCTTTTTAAAAAGGCCATTCTCACCAAGAACATAGTGAGTAAAGCAAGCAGAATGGGAGAAATATTTGCAGGTTATACCTCCGATAAAGGTCTAATAACTATAATCCACAAAGAACTCAAATTTATTAGCACCATTAATTTTTTTTCCAGGAGGTTAATGAAACTCGAGCCATGTGGTTGGATTTTCATTAAAGACGGATAATTTTCCTCAAACAAATTGAAAGGTGTTTTTTTTTTTTAAGTTTAGTTTTAGTTAACCAGATTTCACTTTGTGTTTATAAGAGTATTTCAAGCAACATTCAATTTACTGTCAAACTTCTGTTATACAAATTGAGAATAGAGAAGCAATAATTTCCATAAAGAATTCCATAGAAAATAATAACCTTGAAAGCAAAATTATACTTAATATACCCTATAGTTGACCTGTCTTAAGCCACTAAATTAGAACTCTCTAAGGCTAAATATTTAGGGCTTTTCTGTTCTAACTCCTGTCTTAAGAGAGTAAAGATTTAACAAAAATTTTTCCCCTGCAATGCAGATTGCAATGCTTTCTAAGTAGTGGATGCTTGGACAGACCTTCATTGTAGGAGAATTTAACGTGGAGATGGCCTTGGGGACAGAGCAAGCCAGGGTACTTTAATTCTCTCTGCCTCTCTGCTTATATTTCTCTGTGTCTCTACTTTTATGTCTCTTTTGCTCCATTAGTCTATGTGAAGGCTCCCCAAGGCTTCTATTCCTCAAAGGCTAGAGTCAGAACTTTAGGACAGAGGAAAGGAGATATTTTTTATTTCTATTACTTCATTAGAGAATATTTACCCTACAACCATGAAGGCAATCGTGGTCCTTCATTTCTATCACATGGATGAATCTCTATTTGATCTATATCTACCTGACACAATGGAATAAGAACTGGACTCAGAGTTATTTTACTTGGTTCTTATCGTTCCAGGGTCTCCATTTCCTACCTTAAATAGTAAAAGAAAGTTAAAGAAGATGATCTCTTTAGGTCTGAAATTTGTTTTGGATCACTAAAAAATACATATTTGTGTTAGTCTAAAGAAGAGGTTGTAAGAGCTTTAACTAGAAGCCAAAGATGAGAAGGAGTGAAAAGGAGGCTTTCGGTGAACTGCTCCTGATCCTTCGTAGCCTCACCCCCACAGTATGCCTAAGAGATAATCAAGACCAGCCCCATCATGAATGCTTTTCTAAGTTTACAGCAGCTTTTATGAGTCACTCAAGAGTCCCATGTCCTCTTGTGTCACCTAGCCTCATCTCTATATAGTTCTGTACATCCTTAAATCCCAACTCCATCTCTAAGTATTTCATTCATTTTCTGCTAGACTCTGAATAAATGTAAATAATGTATAAATGTGCATCTTTGTTTTGTTTTGAGACAGAGTCTCACCCTGTTGTCCTAGGTAGAGTGTCTTGGTGTCATCATAACTTACAGCAACCATAAACTCTTGGGTTCTAGGAACTCTGTTGCATCTGCCTCCTGAGTAGCTGGGACAATAGGCACCTACCATAACACCTGACTAGTGTTTCTACCGTTAGTAGAGACAGGGTCACACTCTTGCTCAGACTGGTCTACCACTCCAAAGCTCAGGCTATTCACCCACCTTGGCCTCCCAGAGTGCTAGGATTACAGGCATGAGCCACTGTGCCTGGCCTATAGGGGAGTTCTAATACTTTTGTGAGTTTTACCTCCAGGAGTTTAATCAAGTTCTTACAGTGAGTATTGGAGAAAAGTCTCCTTTTACTTCCATTAGGGAGAAGGGAAAAATTTTGAAATACACCAGAACATATTTTTTGTCTTCTTCTTAATAAGACCTGCCCTCAAAAGAAACAATTTTACCAGGGTGTAAACTATTGGGATTTATTGGAGCCTAACCAACTGAAAGAAAAAAGATAACCAATTCCTGCCCACTCTACACTTCTATTTGGGAAAAGTAAAATATTCACTCCAGCACACTTTAGTCATTTTGTCCCACCTATGAGGAGATTGAAGAGTGAGAGAAAAGCATAAAGTTCACAATCTGTAGTCACAGGCTCACAAAGACTGACACCTAATCATAGGACAAGAGAGCACTTTTCCTCACCTACACCTTAGTATCATGTTACTAAAGGTCTATTTGCCAAAGAATCTTTTATTCATCACATTATTTATGGTGATCAAGAAAAATTACAAGGCATAATAAAAGGCAAAAATGCAGTTTTAAAAGACAGCATTAGAACTAGACTCAAATATAGCAGGGATATTAGAATTCTCAGAACAGAAATTTAAAGCAACTGTAATTAATAGAATAATGACTGTGATGGATAAAGTAGACAGCATGCAAGAATAAATAGAAAGATATAAAAAGAGAAATTTAAATTCTAGGAAAAACTTAAACAGAAATGCTCAGTACCACAAGCACTACAACAGAAATGAAGAAGTTTCTGATGAGCTCATTAGTGGGCTGGACAAAATCTCTGAGTTTGAGGATATGTCAATACAAACTCCCAAATGGAGAAACAAAGAGAAAAAAGACCAAACAAACAAACAAACAAAAAAAACCCCATAATATCTAAGTAATATGAAACAAGTATAAGATGTGTAACCTGTGCATAATGAAAATACCAAAAGAATAAAAGGAAGGAATAGATGAACGATTTTAAGCAATAATGCCTGAGAATTTCTTTCCAAATTAATGTGAAACATCAAACCACAGATCCAAAAAGCTCAGAGAACACATAAAATAAATGAAAATACAGAAAGAAAGAAACTATACCTAGGCATATCCCTTTCCAACTGCAGAAAATCAGAGATAAAGAAAGAGGCCAGGGTCTAGGAGTAGGAGCCTCACCTAGACAGGAGCAGTAAGAATTACACCTGACTTCTCCTCAGAGCCATGCAAACAAGAAGAGAGTAGAGTAAAATATTTAGTGTTGAAAGGAAAAAAAAAAATTAAAATTCTATACCCTGAAAAATTGTCCTTCAAAATAAATGAAAAATAAAGACTTATGCAAATAAAAATTGAAGAAATTTGTTGTCAGTAGACCTGCCTTGCAAGAAACATTAAAAGGATTTCTTAGAGAGAAGGAAAATAATATAGGTCAGATACTCAACTCTACATACAGAAAGGAAAAGCATAAGAAAAAGAATAAGTGAAGTGAAAATAAAACATTTTATTTTCATTCTCAATTGATCTAACAGATGTTTGTTCAAAATAATAGCAATAATGTACTTATGTGTGTGTGTGTATATGTATGTGTGTATTTATAGATGTGTGTGTGTCTGTGCATGCTCATACAAATGAAATGAATGACAGGAATGGTACAGGGGTGGGAGGAAGGGACTGGTGTTATTTTTATAATTACAAAGTAGTAGCACTACTTGTGAAGTGGTATAGTATTATTTGAAAGTGAACTTAAATTAGTTGTAAATGTATATTGTAAGCAGTAGGGCAACTACTAAACAAAGTTTAAAAAAAAGGAAAACTGAATAACTAGTATACTAAATATACTAATAAAAAAGAGAAAATGGAATTATATCAAATGCTCAAATCAAACCATAAAAGGTATGGGGAAAAGTAGAAAACAAAAATAGAAACAAAAAGTACAAGAAATAAAATACAGTAATGAATATGCTAGATATTATTCAAACTATATGACTAATTACTTTAAATATCAATGTCCTAAAAACACCAATTTAAAGACAGACAGTGAGGCAAAGAAAAAAAGCAATTATATATGGCCTACAAGAAACCACTTTAAATATAGAAACACAAATGAATTAAAAGTAAATGGAGAAAGACATTGTCTATGGAGAAAGACATATCATTCTAAGAAATCAGAAGTAGCTCTATTAATTTCAAGTAGAGTAGACTTTAGAGCAAAGAAAATTATCAGGGAGAAAGAGTGGCATTATGTAACAGCAATAATGTGTCAATAGTAAAGTTGTCAATCCCCCGAGAAGACATAACAATACTTGAATCCTTGATGTGCATCTGCTTTACTACAGAAGCAAAACATGCGAGGCAAAAACTGATAGAACTGCAAGGAGAAACAGATTAATCCATTATTATAGATGAAAATTTTATAATCTCTCTATCAGAAATGAAAAGTTAAGTAGACAAGATCAACAAGGGCATAGCTGAACTTAAAAGGTAGAGAATAAAGTATATAAAAGAATGAGGCTAGCACATGCAAAAAAATTGTTTTAAATTTTTTGTAATCATATTTAGTGGTGATAGTATTATTATTATTATTACTAGAGTGTTTTATAACGGAACTAACCTATGAGTAGTTTTATATTATAATTTTACCACTCTGCATCTAAAGTAGAATTCTTTTTCTTTCTTTCTTTCTTTTTTCTTTTTTTTTTTTTTTTGAGACAATGTTTCACTTTGTTGCCCTCGGTAGAGTGTGAGGTGGTGTCACAGCAACCTCAAACTCTTGGTCTTAAGTGAATTTCTTGCCTCTGCATCCCAAGTAACTGGGACTATAGGCACCTGCCACAACACCCAGGTATTTTTAGAGACAAGGTCTCATTCTAGCTCAGACTGGTCTCAAACTCTTGAGCACAAGCAATCCACTCACCTCAGCCTCCCAAAGTGTTAGGAATACAGGCGTGAGCCACCATGCCTAGCCTGAAAAGTAGAATTCTCGATATTGAAGAAAAACTATATAAATATAGAACAGCTTAAGTAAAAACCTGTTCTCCTACATTAGAATTATAAGTACTAGTATGGATTTATGAATTCAAAGGTAGTTTGTATTTTAAAAGATTAGAGACAGACAGAGAGAGAAAGAGAATTGTATGTAAAATTATCACCATTTTAAAACTGCCAATCAATGAATTAGGATAGAGATCATTAAACTTTTCTGTTAAAAGGCGGATAGTAAATATTGTAGGCTTTTCAAGGCACACGGTCACTAATATAACTATGCAGTTTTGCTCCTGGAGCAAAAACAGCCACAGATAACACATAAGCAAATGTGCATAGTTGTGTTCCAATAAAACTTTATTTACAAAACAGGAGATATGCCTGCTGTAATTTGCTGATCCCTGGATTAGGCAGTGAACATAAATTGCTGGTAATTCACAAAACAGGGAGTTAACCAATGTCTGCCTTGATGAAAGAGCACAACCACACCTTTAGTCTGGTCAAGCCTGGGAACCCAGCTGCCAATTTACAGGAGATACACAGAAACAGGTACGCGTTAAACGGGGTGAGTGTGAGAAACTCTACAGGTCAAAGTACACAAGTTCTTCCACATCAATTGGAAAGAAAGATAAGAATGGTAGAAGGAGGAAACTGCAAAATAAACTAAATTTTATTTAATGAAATTATTTTAAAAGGAAAAAATATTAAATAACCAACTAAAGCACTCATTCTTTTTTAAGAAAAGGAAAAAAGTTCCCGAGGCTTGGGTGTTACTTTTGAATTTGGTTTGGCTTTATCAGCATAAAAAAATAAGGAATCTTATTTGTCTTTGTTATGGCAGTCGAGCAATAATCATTCTGCTGATGCCCACATTACCTCCGAGGCGGCCAATCTTCACACTGGTCCTTGCACCTGCATTCTTATCTTTCTGGCACTAGTGGAAGATGGGCAGAGTTCATCTTTGCCCTTGTGTTCTCACTGTCAAGGACTCTCCTTTTTATTAGACCTTTCACACTTACCAAACAATTGTCTTGCTAATTGTTTTCAACGTATAAGAACATTTTTGAGGTCTGTGATCTCTAACCAATACCTATATTAAGAATAAGGCGGGATGGCGCCTATGACTCAAAGGAGTAGGGCCCCAGGGGTTCCATATCTTGGAGGTGGCGGGTTCAAACCCAGCCCCAGCCAAAAACTGCAAAAAAAAAAAAAAAAAAAAAGAATGAAAGAATAAGGTAATAAGGCATTTTGAAAACTGAAAAACCCATATGATGTTAAGGAATGATGCCTTTCCTACTATACAGGGTAGCCATAAAGTTCATGTGCTATTTAAATAGTTACAACTATTAAACTATTTAAACTGCACATGAACTGTATGGCCGCCCTGTGTGGATTGATAGAGTCAGGTTGACTGAATACCTTGTCTAAAAAGTGTCACTTTTGAAAGTGAAAGTTTATGCTTATGCCAGGACGCCAGGATTATCCCAAGTACAGTGGGAAGCATAGCTACTCCAGTCACAGCGGCCATATTTTTGGACTTGATGAGCTACTTGTGGTCTTTATTTCTGACACGTAGATAGCATATGCTTTACTCCTGGAGTCAGCTCTGCTTCTTTATCATAGGTCTCTCTGTACTTATATGGGACATAGCATTACTTCCAAAAGCTACAGTACAAGTTTTGTGATGATGCCTCCACCGTCTCTAAGCCATTTCACATATAAAAGTAATTTACATAAATTAAGTATGAAATTACTTACATTTATTTTTATTTTTTTTATGTGCAATTTGAATATACTGAGAATTGGGACACTTCTGTCTCATGAGTAGTAACTGGCTAGACAGGGTATAAGATGTTTCTTCTCTGGTGTGATTATGTTTACTCAGCTATAAAACAAAAGGCTTGAACCAGAAGTTTACAGAATCCATTTAGCTCCATATTCTAAATCAGAGTACACTGTGTAAGGACACAGACACAAGCACACCCCTTGTTAAGAAAGTGGACCTAAGATGAGTGTGTCAAAGGCAAAGAGATAAGGAAAATTAATCAAAATTTATTTTCTGGAACATGGTATTACAGAACTCATCTAGTTTAGCAAAAACAAGTTTGTCTATCTTATTGTTAAATATTTCTATAGAACATGCTGTTGTAACATCATTTCACTAACGTGAGACACTTATAGCCATAAAATTCTAATCCTCTTCAATTTGAGTTATTTCTTCTCAGGATAGGATACTATCGGGAGTTCAAAAAGGGACAAGAAGGTTGTAACTCAAGAATTTAGAATACCTCCTCAGGGTGAGTCATTTCCCGCAGCCATGTAGTCACTTCCCTTCACCTTTTCATTTACTGCTGCTAAGGGCCATGGCAGTTTCCAAGAGGCCTACAGTTGAGCGCTTCTGATTGGTTCTTTTCCTGTAACAACACCCAGAAGTAAACAGCAATTGACTTTTTGAGGTTATTGGTGTGATGCTGAAAGTTCTGAGTTGCACGATGAGAAAGTGTAAGTTTCCCATTGATTTAAACCCATTGCTAGCATTTACTAAGTGCTATAAAATATAGCAAGCAGCCATCTCTGCCTTGGGTGTTGATGGGAGTCTAAATCAGACAGACAAGTGAGACCCAGAAATCCAATGAGACCTAGGGACAAATGCAGGATGAGAAACTGAAAGGAAGTTTAGCATCCAATACTGACTTCAGAAACAAAAAGTAACCCAGAAAAGCCTTCACTAAAGACCTAGGTTGGTATCTGAGGTTGTAAATAAAAGTTTAGCTTCCAAATAGCATGTTCTTCACCAGAGAAACAATATATGCATTCACATAACTTCTGCAGATAGGGCCTGACTTCCTGCTCAGTCCCTCCTCACTTTGGAGTAACTGCCCCAGGCAAGTCTTAAGTACCACTGAGACCTCCCACAGGACGTGTCTTTGTGTACATTGGTGGAAAAGAAAGGGCAGAAATTGTTTTTGGCTTCTTTCCTACATCCTTCCTCCTGTTTTTCCTATAAAAGCAATTTAATGATGGTAAAATAACTTTGTTAAAAAATATATTTATCACTTACCATTGTACACATATCCCTTTTGTAGATAATCCTTACATTATACTCGATTTGGGGATTTGCCTCTCTGTGTCCTTGTGCTAGGTTGAATGCATAAGCAGTACAAATGGCCTCCCTGAACCCGGGCCCCTTGCAAAGGGACTTCGCAGCTTATCCCTTAAAGCGTTCCTCCCCACCTTCCCTGCTCCACCCTACTTGGCATCTGGGCCAGCCTTTTGACTGCTCTCCCCCAGGAGAATATGACAGAAATGACTTTGTTCTGAGGTTAGGCTTCAAGAAGTCTCCTTTCACTTCCATCCTGTCCTGGAAGCTCACTGTCATATGATCCAGACGGAATAGCCCTGCTGAAGGATGGAGGGCCACATAACAGAGATTAAAGTTGTCTCATCTGTCCTTGCTGAGGCTTTCCTAGCTGTACCAGTCTTCAAGGTGAGCATGGGTGACTAAGATCAGGTAAGCACAGCCCAGACCAAAGAAAAAAATTACCCAAATGTGAAAATTAAATGTTTATTGTCATCTGTTACTAAGGTTTTGTGTTTCTTTGCTATGCAGCATTAACATGGCAATAGATACCTGATTACCCTCCTACTTAATTTACTCACAAAAAATAAGTCTTAATACAGTCATGTGTCACATAATGATGGTTCAATCAATGATGGACTCTGCATACAAGTGATTATATTGAATCCCAAAAGCTTATAATAAAGCTGAGAAATTCCTATCACCTAGCAACGTCATAGCTATTTGTAATGTTATACCACAGAACATTACTCAGGAGTTTGTGGTGATGCTGTGCTGCCAGTCATATAAAAGGTTAGTATAGGGATGGCGCCTGTGGCTCAAAGGAATAGGGTGCTGGCCCCATATGCCAGAGGTGGTGGGTTCAAACCCAGCCCCGGCCAAAAACTGCAAAAAAATGTTTAGTATATACAGTCATTACATACATAATGCTGGATAATAAATGACTATGTTACTGGATTATGTATTTGCTATGCTACCCTTTTTATCATTATTTTGGAGTGCACTCCTTTTTGCTACATTTTTTAAAAGAGAATAGCAAAATAGCTCAGGCAGGTCCTTTGGGAGGTAGCCAGAAGAAGGCTTTGCTATCACAATGACAATGGAGGTGACAGTTTCATGCATGTTGCTGCCCCTGAAGACCTTCTAATGGGACAAGATGTGGAGGCCACAGACTGTGATATTGATGATCCTGCCCCTGTGCTAGCTAACATGCGGGCTAATGTGTGTTTGTGTCTTCAGTTTTAACAAAAACTGTTTTAAAAGTAAAAAAAAGAAAATTAGAAAAAAGTTTATAGAACAAAGAAAAAATATTTTTGTACATCTGTAGGATATGTTTGTGTTTTAAACTGTTACTGCAAAAGAGCCAAAATTTAATTTTTTTAATTAAATTGTATAAGGTAAAATCATTATAATAAGCTAAGGTTAGTTCATTATTGAAGAAAGAAACTTTTTTTATAAATTGAATGTAGTCTGAGTATACAGTGTTTATAAAATCGAGAATTGTGTTCTAGATCTTCCTGTTCACTTACAACTTACTTACTGACTCACTCAGAGCAATTTCCAGTCCTACAAGCTTCCTTCCTGGTAATTAGCCTAGGCAAGTGTACCATTTTTTAATCTTTTATGCCATATTTTTACCATACTTCTTCTATGTTTATATATACAAATAACTTACCATTGTGCCTACAGTATTCAGTACAGTAACATGCTATAGGTTTGTAGCCTGGGAGCACTTGGCTATACCATGTAATTAGAAAAAGGATAAAAAGAAGCTTCTCTTTCTTTTCTTTCCTAGAGAGAGAAGGGGTGGGAAGTAGAGGAGAGAACAGTACAGAAACTGCTACACAACACAAAAATTCCATGAAAACAAATACACTCCAGAGTCTACAATGGAATCTATAGTCAAGGAAATTAGGTGCTAGGTAAGAAAACCTCCCATAACAGGGGAGAGCAGGTATGTCTGTCTCAGAGTGTGGGTCAGTGGCCATGAATTTGTAGAACAGGGTCATCCGTGTGAGCTGGAGGAACTGAGGGAGACTGTGGAGAAAGGAGACTCACCTAAACTTTATAGAGGCCTAGCCTCATGTGGTTGTATCTCGAGATGTAATTGGAAGGCCAGGTGAAGACACATTATAAAGCAAAGCCAGAGATGAGACACCCTTGGCAATTTTCAGAGGAAATGTGGCTATAAAATAAAATTCATGAAAAAAAACAACTGTTATAAGATCAGACTTTTGTTTGGGGTTCAAGAGCAGTACTAGTGAAGAGGAGGATGCTGGTACATCAGTGTGAAGAGTTGAAATTTTATTCTGAGGACAAGTCACGTGGTGCCACCAAGGCAAAATGACCTTAAGTGAGTCAAAAATAGGAAGTATCTGGACAGGGGCTAAACTTGTCATACTGCTCTGGGCTCAGCAAGTATTCAATAAACACAAACTCATAAAAGAATATTTTCCCCTCAGACGGGGGTGGTGGGATTACACCTGCAGTGCATCTTACAAGGGTATATGTGAAACTTAGTAAATGTAGAATGTAAATGTCTTAGCACAATAACTAAGAAAATGCCAGGAAGG
>CAUYPK010103957.1:0-29801 GCA_963574355.1 Loris lydekkerianus
CCCCGCTGCCCACCCCCCCCCCCCCCCCCCCCCCCCCCCCCCCCCCCCCCCCCCCCCCGCGCGCGGCCCCCCCCCCCCCGCCCCCCCCCGGCCGGCGGCCGCCCCCGCCCCCCCCCCAAGCTGCAGCCATAGCTGTGGCAGTAACAATAAATGGCCCTAATTTTCTCCAAGCTATCCCTCAAAGACTAATATTTTCCATTCTGTAGTATGTCAACTGGACAAAGTGATTTTCAGTTACTCTTTAAAAGCAAAAATACCTAAAAAAGGAAATTTCAATAAAGCATCATCTAAGAGGGGAAACCATTAGGGTTCATTTCTGTAACAGTGCTAACTTAAGCCATGCTGCTAGCAAAACATCGCCCTATCAGGCCCCAGCATGGTACCATCACTAACCTCCACCTTTGTCACACTATTTACTGTTTAATAACAACAGAAGAGTTGCCCTTCATGGTAGAAAAGTAAATAAACACACATAAATTGACTTACATTCTCAGTTGTATTATGTCATTCCCACTCCTTAACGTGTTTAATATTTCCCTGCAGATGAAAACCCAAATTTTCCATCCGGGCCCCTGAGGCTCCCGATCTCTGCTCTGCTGCTCCAGCTCCCCCTCCCCCATGTCCCTTTCAGGTGGCAGCTCTCAGGCCACTTCCTCAGATGCCCCTGTCAGCTTGTGAGCTCTGCACTCTCTCTGGCCACACTCTGCAGGACATGCAGCTTCGCTGTCTGTCCACTGACCAGACAATTGGCTCATGCGATGCGTGTGTTTGCAGCCTGCACTCAGCACCTGGCAGGATGCCTGACCACAGAAGGCACTAGGTAAGTATTTGTTGAATAAGTGAATGGGTAAATAAACTGCTGAAGGACTTTTGCCTATATAACAGAATAGCCAAAAGTAAAACAGGACTTTGACATCTTTTAAAACATTCTAAAACACCTGTATTAGTTCAAGAGCAAATATGTACACAAATCAACATTACGCAAATACAGCACATGCTTGTCACCCTCACCTGGCTTAGCTTGGATACTGGCATGCAGGGGAGGCTAAGACGCCTGTGTCCCAGCTGCCACTACAACTAGCAAATGGCCATCCCCAGACTGTGGCCACAGGAAGACATGACACAGCCAAAGGCAGGTCTCACTTTCACAGCTCCAATCCAAGATGAACCGTTCATTACCAATACTGCAAACATCAAACACTTCATGGCAGACAACTCCCTGCCAAGTCAGCCTATACAATGGCATTCTGAAGAGACTCGGAGTGAGCAATTCAGAAGACAAAAGAAAAGGTATGCCAGAGTCAGGAAAGGGCCGGAACAGAGCCTCTGGAGGAGGGGTTGCCAAAGGCCCCAGAGACAGACTCTGGGAGCCGTCAAGACAGACCCCGAGAAGCCGGCCACAGAAAGTAAGGACAGGAGGCGGGAGGTCCTGATGAGAGGAGACAGAAAGTACAGACGAGGAGGATGGACTGGGGACTACAGTCACGGTCCCATGCCGACAGAGTGAAAAGGACACCATACACAGGTCACTATCAAAGCTGTGAGACAGACTGTGTTATGGTCCACTGTTTCACCTCCAAGAACCACAGTCAACAGCTTCCTTTGTGACTTACCAGCAAGTGTCAACTTGCTCGGTTTACTGGTACTGCTCGGAGGGCTTCATTTGTTTCCATCTGTGGGGATTGTTATGTTTCTTGATTTTTGTGTATCTCAAAAGTTCCATAATACCCATGTATCAGTGAGAGATTGAAACCAAAATGATGCTTTCTGATATAGAAAGAGCTAAAGTCCTATGAACCACAAACGCTCCAGAGCTCAGGGAGGAAGACACAGGGCTGGGCACTGAGTCTCTGAAACAAAGGTCCACAGGAGGTGAGGAAGAGGTGGTGTAAAGAGTATGAAAAGAGGAGACAGCATGAAAGCTGTACAACAAAGTCATTTGTAGTTCAACAAACTGGAAGAGAGGAAAGGAGTAAAAAGAGTGTGTAGTTTAAATCAGATTCTGTTAAGGCCAGGCAGTGAGAGAAGAGTTTGCAGAAAAGGCTGCATGTGTGAGTTCTCTTTATAACTGGGGCCTCCAAAGCAGAAGGGGCCATGTGCTCAAAGTCAGCAGGAGTGGGTGAGGGTCAGGAGACCACGAGGTTTGAGCCATCGCTGAGCAGTGCAATCAGTGTGCAGCGGGCTCCAGGCACAGGGACCAAGCAGAAAGAGATGAAGCAGGGAAAGGCAACCCAGGATGAGGCTGGCTCGCAGCAAACGTGCCCTCTCCCTCACAGCTGAGCAGCCCTGCTAGGCCTATGAGATTCTCTCTTCTCAAATTAAAAACCCTTAAAAGAGACAGAAGATGGCTGGAGTGAAGTCACTTTGTAAGGTCCAAGAGAACACCCAAGTTCGCACCCGTTGAATCTGGGTGTCCCCCTCACATAAGCTGGCTACTCAGCTCTCTTTTCTGAAAGATACTCCTGCCTTATCCCATATAACCTTTCCATTTTTGTCTTGTTTTTTTGTAGCCAGAACAATTTTTGTTCTTTATAACCAAAGTATCTTATCTGATTCAACACGGCCCCTGCGTGCAGCCAACATGGTCAGCTTATGAATATTCTTCCCAGTTTATATGACGAGAGAGTCAAGACCAAAACCCAGTTTGCCCTACTCTTGCTACTGCGAGGAATATGCTTAAACACATTTAGATGGACAAACACCGAAAAATTTATTATCATAACAATTTGAAATAAAATCTAAGTTAAAAGGTAAAACATAAAAGGCTAAAAAAATGAGAAGGCAAGAATGAGGAAGGGCCATTTATCACTCAATAGTTGTAAATTTTCACCTCTGTCACAACATGAAATCTGAGTAATTAATGCAAGAGTTCTATAAAGGCTTTATATATAAGTCATTGTAAATATTAAGATTAAAAAAAGAGGAAGGAAAGCCAACAAATGTCAACAAACAAAATTATAAGGGCCACATATGCATGTATGATAACAGACATTTTTGGCACTCATCACATGCTAAAAACATTTGTTGGGGTATCCTTCACCAAATACTGTTGGAAAATGTTTCTCGTGCTTTCTTAACCTCCCAAGAGTTTGTTACCTCCCTCTTTCCTCAGAATCTTTGTGAAGCTGGATTTCCTTTGTTTTCCTTATAAAATGTCCTTTTCTCCTAAAAATTTTAGTTTATTTCTCTTTCTCTGCTGGCTTTGGCTTCTCCACTAAACATTCATCTTTCCTGTTTCTTTGTTTGATATTTTCCTATCTGCTCATTCCCTCATCAAGGCAAGATGATCTTGGCTGACACCATCTAACAAGTTCCTTCCCTGGCATTGTTTCAAAGGGAGCTTTTTAAATAAAAACATTAACAAAGGTGATCTGTGTTGTAACACTGCGCATAACTACCTCAAGTACTTCTGTGAAACTATTCCTTTTTCTTTGAAAATGGCTTTTCAGTAAAAAGGGGAATCAAGACTCTGATTTATTACCAGATGGTCAAAACGTGTGATGTGCATGTAGATGTACAGCCACTAGCCCCACATGAAGTGCTCAAGGTAAACATAACTAGCCCATAGCAAAAGAAACTATATTGCACATTAAAGAATTTTAGTTGGGGGTGGGAAGCAAGGTAAGATGGCCAATTAGAGTCAGTTTTCAACAGAAGGTCCCATCCAGAGGGAGAGATAATGTCCAGAATGAACCCAATAAAGCTGAAGGTCAGGAGCTGAGCTGAGAGAGAAGATTGTTAAGTGCACATCATCCCTGCTGAGGCAAGTTGCAACTCCAAGGAAGCTAATTTCAGGCACAAAACCCATCCCAAAGAGGACGACAGTCCATCTGCTCTCCCAGGAGAGCAGCTCACTGTGTGCTCTCTACAAGCGAGCAGTGAACAGAAGACTTCTAGTTTCACCACACGGGCGAGAGCCACTGAAGGCCAGGACTCCTTCTCCAGAAAGATCCCATTGTGAGCTGGGGCATTCTCTTGTCCAGTATAAAAGTTGAACAAATATTTTCCCTGCCTTTCTGAACGCCCAGTCCACCCTTTCCCCCTCTCTTGGCAGGCTGGAAGCCTACCCCCTGCAGAGCATGGAGTGTCTGGCTATTCCTTGCTAGGGCTGAGCATTGCATGGGCCTCGATGCAGCTGTGCTGAAACTGTGACTTGAGTAGGAGCAGAGAGACGCAAGGGGAGGGGGACTGGTCCAGTGTTGTGAAACTGCCTAGCGCTGGAACCCACATGGCAGCACCTCCAACTGCAGCAGCAGAGGTGGCAACTCCAAGACGTGGGGTCAAATTTGGGAGATACACCGCCCCAATTCGGTGGACTGCCAGGGGAGCCAGACTTCGCCCTGCAGGGGTACCAGAGGATGATTGCAGCTGGAGCAGAGGTGCGGTCTCTGAGGGAGAGAATCACACACTGCAACGTTAACCACCTGCTTGGAACAGACTCAGGTGGAACACTTCCCAGTTTCCAAAGAGCACCGGAGGGAGTCAGGCTTCAGCTCCCCATGCCTGCTGGTGGCAGAATGCAGTTGCTTGGCTGAGGAGGCATGGACCCCCTTTGACTCTGGCAGGCGCAAGTCCCTGGCACATTTCCTCATTGAAGGGACTTGGACCACAGCCCGATGGGGTTACCAGTGACAGGATGTGGCGGAGGTGAAAGGAGGTGAAAGTTAGTTCAGGAGGCACCATCCCCTGAACTAATTCTTTTGTTGGGTGGGCATTTCTGACTCCATGGAGCACCACAGAACATAACTGACAGTAGACAGCCAGTAAGCTCTGCTGTCTGGCAACTGAAGACCTTTTGTACTCTCCCACTTGAACAGTGATTGTGCTGCCCGGCACAACAGGTTTGGAACTCTTACCCTGGCCCGGCCACCCAGGGAGCCTCCAAGCTTGAGCCGTGTTGTGTTGTGTTGTAGTGGGAGGGACTGATTCTCCTTTTCCAGTTGTTGTCCGTGAGGGGCAGGGTGTCTTAGTTGCTTGTTTCTCTCCCCAGCTGAGATTTCAGCCCAAAGCCACTGATTTTACTAGGATTGGATAGAGGCTGGCTGAATACAAGACAAAGCCCCCTAGTCCCATCAGAATAAGCAGGTCCCCAGAGTCTCAGGCTGTAGGACTGAAAGGGAGCTTTGTAAAGCTATAGGGGAAAAGCCACAGTCACCAGTCCCAGCTCTTTGGTAAATGGCTAGTTGGCTACAACTCCAGGAGCCCTCAATCCAGTTTCACACCTTACCAGCTTCTCTAGTCAAACTGTGAAAAATAATCGTGAGGCAGAACCAGCAGAAAAACTCTGGCAACATGAATAATCAAAGTAGATCAACTCCCCCAAGGAATGACAAAAGAGACACAACAGAAGATGTCATTCCTAAACAAATGGCTGAAATGTCAGAAATAGAGTCCAGAATATGGACAACAAATAAGATTAATAGAAAGGAAGTAAAGTTAGAATTAGAATTTCAAGAAATAGTTCAAAAGCTGTCTCAAGAAATCAATGAATTCAAACACAAAATCTCCATGTCTTTAGATACAATGAGTAAAGAAATTGCAGACCTCAAAGAAAGGAGAAATACAGTAGAATCCCTCAGTAATAAGTTGAGTAGACAGAAGAAAGGATCTCTGACATTGAAGACAAAGCTTTTCAACACTCCCAAATGTTCAAAGAGGCAGAGAAATGGAGAGCAAAAATGGATCACTCCCTGAGAGAGTTGTGGGATCACTCCAAAAGAGCAAACATTCACCTTATAGCAGCAGTTCTCAACCTGTGGGTTGCGACCCACAGGAACTGTATTAAAGGGTTGCAGCATTAGTAAGGTTGAGAACCACTGCCTTATAGGAATTCCTGAAGGGGAAGAAGATGGTCCTGAAGGCACTGATGCTCTACTCCAAGATATAATGGAGGAGAATTTCCCAAACATGGCAAAAGATACAGAAATTCAGACAACAGACAGTTTCAGAACCCCAGCAAAACTCAATCTAAATAAAACATCTTCTAGACACATTTTAATTAACTTTGCCAAAGTTAATGTGAAGGAGAAAATTCTGCAAGCAGCCAGATGTAAGAAAATTATAACCTATAAGGGGAAAAATATTAGAATAACTGCAGATCTCTTAGCTGAAACTTTTCAAGATAGAAGAGGGTCATCAACCTTCAATCTCCTAAAACAAAACAACTTTTAGCCAAGGATCCTCTCTCCAGCTAAACTGAGTTTCATTTGTGATGGAGAAATCAAATACTTTACTGATTTACACATGTTGAAGAAATTTCCCATAAGTAAACCAGCTCTCTATCCTCCACAATGATCAACTTAATGGTCTACCATCAAAGTAAACTCACCCAGAAAACATTGAACAAAACCTAACATCCATAATGGTGAAAGGATGAAAATTATCCACTGGACACTTAAAAACCACGACAATCAAAACACTACTATGCTTATCAATAATCTCAATTAATGTGAATGGCTTAAACTTCCTCTAAAGAGGCACAGGTTGGCTAACTGGAAACAAAACCTCAGGGCGATATCTATTGCATACAAAAATCTCACCTTACCTTAAAGGATAAAAATAGACTAAGGGTGAAGGGATGGACATCTATGATTCAGGAAAATGGAAATCAGAAAAAAATCAGGGGTTACAATTTTATTCGCAGATACAATAGGCTTTAAACCAACTAAGATAAGGAAAGATAAGGATAGTCACTTCATATTTGTCAAGGGAAACACTCAACATGAAGAGATTTTAATTATTAACATTATTAACCAGAATGCGCCTCAATTTATAAAGGAAACCCTAACAGACACGAACAATTTGATATATTCCTGCACTATAACATTTGGAGATTTTAACACCTCTTTGGCAGTGCTGGATAGATCCTCCAAGAATAAACTAAACAAATAAATACTGGAATTAAACTTGACCCTACAACAAATGGACTTAACAGACATCTACAGAACATTTCATCCTAATAAAACTGAATACACAGAGGGAGGGGGCAAGATGGCTGACTAGAACCAGGTTCCCACAGAGGCTCCCCTCCAGAAGAAGAGATAAAAAACAGAAGTTCCTCAAGAAAGCTGATGGTTTAGAGCTGAGCAAGGAGAGAAGATTGAGGAACGCACATTACCCCTGCAGAGGCAAGCTGCCAGTCCAAGGAAACAAACTGTAGGTACATAACCCATCGCCAAGCAGATGTGAATCCCCTCCCTCATGAGAACAGTTCACAGTGAAATTTCTACAAATGAGTAGAGTTCAGATTTCTTTTTATATCCTATGGGAGAGAACCATTAAAAATATGATCCCCTTCCCTAAAAAGATTCCACTTGTGAGCCTAGGCATTCTCCTGCCTGGCATAAAACTGAATATATCATATATCTGCAAGTCTGAACTCCAAGGCCACCCCTCCACCCCCACCTCATAGTCTGGAAGCCTGTCCTCTGTGGAGTCCAGATTCTTGGACAATTGCTGGAGAGGTACAGGCATGGCATGGGCTGCTACAAGTCTGTGCTGAACCAGCTGCAAAGGTGTAAAGTGGGGGGGTGGAGCGAGGGAGCCAAGCGGGAGAGGGAGCAATGTGGCCCACAGCGGCATGCAGTGGTGGTGGTGGCAGCAACAGGGCTCACACCCCGGGTTGTATTTCCCATTTCTCTTGGCAAACAGAGGGAGCCAGGCCTCTACCCCAGGGGAAGCCACAGGTGGAGCAGAACTGGGGCAAAAACACAGGGGCCATGAACTGGGGGTATGCTGGCAGTGGTAGCTGTCGAGGCAGGGTGTGGCCGGGACTGAGACTAGAGTGCGTGTGCAGTGGCGGCACAGAGTCCCAGCTTTTGTTGACTCATAATATGCCTAGCCCGCAGTGGAGCATAGCCAGGATAGAGTCACAAACACCACTAGAATATGCGCAGTGGAGGCACCAGCCCACGGTGGTGCTGGGACAGAAACACACCCTCTCTGAGCTCTAATTTCACCCAGCCCACATTAGAGTTCAGCCAGGACAGAGACACTGCAGCACTAGCCTTGGGTAGAGAAGCTGTTGAACACTAGAGGGAGCAAGGGAGCCAGACTTCAAACCCAAAAGGTTGCTCTGGTGGCAGATTATTTCAGAAGAGGAACTGATCTCCCTTGTCTCAGGCAGGCCCATATCTCTGTCACTTCCTCCTACTGAAGGGAGATAGGCCACAGCCCTAGGAGGCTACCAGTGGCAAGGTGAAGCCACAGCATAGGGTGGGGAAGGAAGCATCAATTCTTCTGGCCTGACTCTTGGCCTGGGCCAACCTTCCCATCCCTTGACCATCAGAGAAAGCCAAACTCCAACATCTTGGGTTTCTGAGTCTGAGCTGCCTATGGAATCCTACTGCCAGGATGTTGGTCACTGATCAAACTCTCACAGTTGAGCAGTGTTTTGTACTGCCCGGGACAATTGCTTTTGGAACTATCAACTTGGGCAGTACACCCAGGTAGCCTCCAAGGTGAAACTGAGGTTGTGTTGAACTGGGAAGGACGGACTCCTCATGTAGTAGTTGCTGGGGAGGGGAGGGGGATCTCAGTTTCCTGTATATCCCCCTATCTGTGATTATATTCTTATCTTGTGACTCAATTGGATTGGATAGTGGTGGCTGACTACAATACAGAGCCAGCCAGCCCTATCACACAATCTGGTTCTCACAGTCTCTAGCCTCAAGTCTGAAAGGGACCTTTGCAAAGCTGTAAGGAAAAAGCCACAATCACTAATACCTACTCTTTGGTAAAGAGCTAATTAACATTCCTAGAACCCCCAATACAACCACACCCTTCTAGTTTTAATACCCAAACTATAGAAATTAAGCATGGGATGGGACCAGAGGAGGACCTCTGGCAACATGAATAATCAGAGCAAATCAACTCCCCAAAGGGATAATAAAAAGGATACGTCAGAAGATACCATTCATAAACAAATGGCCAAAATGTCAGAAATAGAATTCAGAATATGGATGGCAAATAGGATGAATAAACTGGGGGAAAAGATGGATACTGAAATCCAAAAAGTTGTACAAAAGTTGTCTCAAAAAGTAAATGAATTCAAAGACAAATTTACCAAGGATATGGACATAATGAGAAAGCAGATAGTAGAACTCAGGCAAATGAAAACATTATTTGACGAGCTCCAAAATTCAGTAGAATCCCTTGGTAATAGAACAGAGCAGGCAGAAGAAAGGATTTCTGAAATCAAAGACAAAGCTTTTGAATATACCCAAACGTTCAAAGAGGCAGACCGATGGAGAGCAAAAACTGATCTTTCCCTGAGAGAGTTGTGGGACCACTCCAAAAGATCAATCATTCGTCTTATAAGAATTCCTGAAGGAGGAGAGGATAGTCCTAAAAGAACAGAAGCTTTACTCCAAGAGATCTTGGAGGAGAATTTCCCAAGCATTGCAAGGGATACTGAAATTCAGATAGCAGACGGTTTCAGAAACCCAGCACATCTCAATCCAAATAAAGCATCTCCTAGGCACTTTGTAATTAACTTCCAGAAAGTTAAAACGAAGGAGAAAATTCTGTAAGCAGCCAGACGTAGAAACACATTACATACAAAGGAAGAAATATCAGAATGACTGCCGAACTCTCAGCCAAAACTTTCCAAGCCAGAAGTTGGTCTTCAACCTTCAATCTCCTAAAACAAAATAACTTCCAGCCCAGGATCCTATACCCAGCTAAACTAAGCGTCACCTATGATGGAGAAATCAAATACTTTAATGACATACAGATGTTGAAGAAATTTGCCACAGCTAAACCAGCTCTCCAGGATATCTCAGTCCCATCCTCCATAACAACTAGCAGAATGTTCCATGGAGAAAGTAAAATCACCCCTAAACTTCTGAAGAAAACCTAACTTCCACAGTAGGCTAAGGACTAAAAATATACATGAGACATTTGAAAAACATGACACCCAAAACACTACCACACTTTTTAATTCTGTCAATTAATGTGACTGGCTTAAATTGTCCTCTAAAGAGGCATAGGTTGGCTGACCGGATACATAAACTCAGACCAGACATCTGATGCATATAAGAATCTCACCTTACCTTAAAACAGTGATTCTCAACCTTCCTAATGCCACGACCCTATAATACAGTTCCTGTGGGTTGCGACCCACAGGTTGAGACCTGCTGTCTTAAAGGATAAAAATTAACTCAAGGTGAAAGGATGGACATCTATGATTCAGGACAATAGAAATCAGAAAAAGCAGGTGCTGCAATTTTATACACAGATACAATAGGCTTTAAACCAGTAATGGTAAGGAATGATAATGACAGTCACCTCGTATTAGTCAAGGGAAACACCCAACGTGAAGGGATTTCAATTATTAACATTTATGCACACAACCAGAATGTCCCTCAATTCATAAAGGAGACCCTAACAGACATGAAAAATCTGATATCTTCCAGAACCCTAATAGTCAGAGATTTTAACCCCCTTTGGCAGTGTTGGATAGATCCTCCAAGATTAAAATAAGTAAAGATATTTTGGACTTGAACCTGACTATAGAACAACTTGGCTTAACTGACGTCTATAGAACATTTCATACTAATAAAACTAAATACACATTCTTCTCATCAGTTCATGAAACATCCTCCAAAATTAATCACATCTTAGGTCTCAAGTCTAAGCTCAGCAAATTTAAAAGAGCAGAAATTATTCCTTGCATTTTCTCAGACTATCACAGAATTAAAGTTGAACTCAACAACAATAGGAATCTTCAAACTCATACAAAGTCTTGGAAGCTAGATAACCTTATGCTGAATGATAGCTTGGTCATAGAAGAGATTAAGAAGGAAATTACCAAATTTTTGGAACAAAATGACAATGAAGACACAAATTATCAGAACCTAGGGGATACTGTAAAGGCAGTCCTAAGAAGGAAATTTATAGCGTTGCAAGCCTTCCTCAAGAGAATGGAAAGAGAAGAACTCAACAACTTATTGGGACATCTTCAACAACAGGAAAAGGAAGAACATTCCAACCCCAAGCCCAGAAGAAGAAATAACAAAAATTAAAGCAGAATTAAATGAAACTGAAAACAAAAGAATTATTCAAAAGACAAATGAATGAAAAAATTGTTTTTTTGAAAAGTTTAATAAAACTGATAAACCTATGACTAACCTAACCAGGAACAGAAGAGTAAAATCCCTAATGCCATCAGTCAGAAATGATAAAGGCAAAATAACAACAGACACCTAAGAAATTAAAAAAATCCTTAATGATTACTACCAAAGACTCTATTCTCAGAAATATGAAAATCAGGAGGAAACAGACCAATACCTGGAAGCACACCACCCTCCTAGACTCAGTGAGAAAGAATTGGAAATGTTGAATAGACCTGTAACAAGTACTGAAATACCATCAACTATATGAAATCTCTCAAAAAAGAAAAGTCCTGGACCAAACGGTTTCACTTCAGAATTCTATCAAACCTTTAAAGAGGAACTAGTACCCATATTACATAACCTTTTCCAAAACATAGAGAAAGGAGGAAAATACCCCCAACATGTTCTACAAAGCAAGTATCATCCTGATCCCCAAACGAGGAAAAGACCCAACAAGGAAAGAAAACTACAGACCAATTTCTTTAATGAATATAGATGCAAAATTATTTAGTAAGATCCTAGCAAACAGAATCCAGAAACACCTCAAACACATTATACACCATGATCAACTTGGTTTTATCCCAGGATTTCAAGGGTGGTTCAACATACGTAAATCTATAAATATAATAACCGCATAAACAAAACAAAAAAACAAAAGACCATATGATTCTCTCAATTGATGCAGAAAAAGCTTTTGATAATATCAAGCATTCTTTCATGATCAGAACACTTAAGAAGAGACAGTTCTTAAAATGATACAGGCCATCAACAGTAAACCCACAGCCTATATCATATTGAATGGTGTAAAACTGAAAACATTTCCACTCAGATCAGGAACCAGACAAGGTTACCCATCGTCTTCACTGCTTTTTAACATAGTAATGGAAGTCTTACCCATTGCAATCCGGCAAGAGAAAGCGATCAAGGGTATCCAAATGGGGTCAGAGGAGATCAAACTTTCAATCTTTGCAGATAATACGATTTTATACCTGGAAAACCCCAGGGACTCAACTACAAAACTCTTAGAAGTGATCAAGGAATACAGCACTGTCTCAGGATACAAAATCAGTACTCACAAATCAATAACTTTATATATACCAAATAATAGTCAAGCTGAAAAATCAGCCAAGGACTCTATTCCTTTTACAGTAGTGCCAAAGAAAATGAAATATTTGGGAATTTTCCTAACAAAGGATGTGAAAGATCTCTACAAAGAGAACTATGAAACTCTGCAAGAAGAAATAGCTGAAAACATTAACAAGTGGAAAAACATACCATCCTCATGGCTGGAAAGAATCAACATTGTTAAAATATCCATACTACCCAAAGCAATATATAAATTTAATGCAATCCCCAGTAAAGCACCACTGTCATACTTTAAAGATCTGGAAAAAATAGCACTTCATTTTATATGGAATCAGAAAAAACCTTGAATAACCAATACATTATTCAGAAATAAAAACAAATCAGGAGGAATCATGCTACCAGACCTCAGACTATACTGTAAATCTATAGTAATCAAAACAGCATGGTATTGGCACAAAAACAGAGAGGTAGATGTACGGAACAGAATAGAGGACCAAGAGATGAACCCAAATACTTATCCTCATTTGATCTTTGATAAGCCTATCAAAAACATTCATTGGGGGAAAGATTCCCTATTTAACAAATGGTGCTAAGTGAATTGGCTGGTGACTTGTAGAAGACTGAAACTGGACCCACATACCTTTCATCATTAATAAAAATTGACTCTCACTGGATAAAAGATTTACACTTAAGATATGAAACTATAAAGATACTTGGAGAGTGTACAGGGGAAACACTTGAAGAAATTGGCCTGGGAGAATATTTTATGAGGAGGACCCTCCTGGCAATTGAAGCAACACCAAAAATATATTACTGGGATCTGATCAAACTAAAAAGCTTCTGTACAGCCAAAAACACAGGTTATGTTTTTGACAAAGGTCTGATAACTAGAATCCACAGAGAACTTGAACTAATTAATAAGAAAAGAAAAAGTGATCCCATTTCATTGTGGGCAAGGGACTTGAACAGAAACTTCTCTGAATAAGTCAAGCATATGGCCCATGGACACATGAAAAAAATGCTCATCATCTTTAATCATCAGAGAAATGCAAATCAAAACCACCTTGACATACCATCTAACTCTAGTTAAGAGTACCCCACATAACAAAATCCCAAAACTACAGATGTTGGTGTGGATGTGGAGAAAAGGGAACACTTCTCCACTGCTGGTGAGAATGCAAGCTAATATGTTCTTTTTGGAAAGAAGTTTGGAGAACACTTAGGGAACTAAAAGTAGACCTGCAATTCCTCTACTAAGTATATCCAAAAGACCAAAAACCAGAATGTTTATTGCAGCCCAAATCATAATTGCCAAATCACAGAAGAAGCCCAAGTGCCACTGATCCATGGATGGATTAACAAACTGTGGCATATGTATACCAAGGAATATTGTTCAGCCTTAAAAAAGATGGAGACTTTACCTCTTTTATGCATACATGGATGAGGCTGGAACATGTTCTTCTTAGTAAAGTACCTCAAGAATGGAAGAAAAAGTATCCAATGTACTCAGTACTATTATGAAACCAATATATAATCACCCACACTTCCATATGAAAGATATAACACCATAATAGCCCAGGATCAAGGAGGGAAGATGAGGGGGAGAGGAAGTGGAGGGAAAGGGAAGAGAGGGGAGGGGGGAGGCCAGGTGGAGGGTATTTGGTGGGACCTCACCTAAGGTGCATGTTGCAAGGGTACATATCAAATCTATTAAGAGTAGAGTATAAATGTCTTAACACAATAAGTGAGGTGAAAGCTATGTTAACCAGTTTCATGTAAGCATTCCACAGTGTATACGAAATCTGCACATTGTACCCCATAAATGCATTAATGTACACAGTTACAATTTAATAAAAAAATTAAGAGAAAAAAGAATTTTAGTTAAGAAAAAGTGTAACAAATGCAATATGTAACATATATCAACCAGAGTGGAAACACAGATTTCTCAACTTATATATCTGAAAACGAATAATCCTTTTTTTAAAAGTAGCATTTTATTGACTTCAAACTCATGATAACATGTATAGTGATGTATGTCACTTAGCTCTGTTAACTTACAATCTTTCTAATAATCACACAATTCAGTTCCACACATATGAAGATTATGTGAAAACACCTACTACCCTCAAAAGAAGGAAAATAACAAATCTTCCTGGGGTTTAAGCCAAGACACTACAAAGATAACTAAGTGTAAAGAACAGCAGCGTCTCCATGGCAGCCACTGCACACTGGACAGTCCCCCTGCACTGGGAAGCAGGGCTCAGAGCAGACGTGTCCCACTCACACACCGGGGAGGGGAGACACCCCCGAGTCCCCAGACGGCTCTTGGGGGTAAGTGGCCGTGCGGGGAACTTCTGGTCCAGGCACTGCCCCCCAGCACAGACGTCACCACAGCACCACCCGCCCCCAGCTGGCTTGAGAAATGCCCTGTGTCTGAGAAAGCAGCAGGGCAGCCCCCTCCCCAGCCAGCGGGCAGGCCCAGGGTGCCCTACCTTGGAGGCCTGGGGCGTGGAGAGCACGTGCACCGTGCTGGGCTTGACGCCGTTGGCCTTGGGCCGCGTGTAGAGCGCGAATCTGCTTTTTCTCCGCCCTCTGTCACCATTGGGTAAAGCCCCATTGTACCTAGAAAGGGTGAAAGAAAGAGCTCAGTTATTGGCAGACTCTGCAAGGTCCAAGCATAAAAGTGAGAGGAACAGGGAGAAGACAGAAATGGCATCAGCAGTGCCCACGGACACCCACAGGAGAGCTGCAAGGCCCACCAGAGCTGCGGTGAAATCCGGGCCACGAGTGCGAGGGGTGCACGGGGCAGGTCTCCGGTCCACATGGTCGGACTCACTGGCTGGGCAGGGAACCAGCGCGGCCACCACAGCACCGGCTTGGCGCGTCCTAATGCACTCCAGAGAAACGCCCCAGAAACATTTCAAATGAACTAGTTAGAAAGTAGCGCGTTAGTCAAACCTCGTCTCTCACTTTTAAATAATGTTAACGTTGGCTGTAGGATCTGTATTTGTAAAAAGAAAATTTAATCACTTGCTTTCTTGAAAGTTCTCAATTCTCTCTAATCATCCCCATTTCTATCTGAACCCTGTACTGCTGGGTTAGCCAAAGACAGCTTGCAGAAATTAAATACTTTTTGTTGGCAAAAATTAGCTTGCAAAAAATATGCATTTAAGTTTTAATCCACAAAAAACTCATCTAGAAAACATATGATGTCCTGAAGCAGATTTCTTGTACTTAGCTAACACCGGTGCTGAAAAGCGATGTAGGGCTGCAGTGGCATTTCCACTTTCAGCTGAGTTTTCTGGCTCTAGGTCTTCTCCCCAGTGTCTGCTGTCCCACACTGTCACCCTGACACAACTGCTCTGTGCTTCTACCTGGCAGAAGCTCTTTTCAAGAAAAAAACTAGAAGGGAAGGGAATCATCTAAAATTTATGTGGGTAAATAGGCCTGCCCAAGGCTCACTCAGAGCCCCACAGTCGGGGACAGCAAGACTGGTGGCTGTGCCCGTCCTATCTGTCTTGTCCTGCAGACCCCAGGACTTCCCGGTTTCTCCAGCTTCCCCAGAGAGAAGGGCACTGCAGGAGAAGGGTGTCGGGTGTGAGCCCCCAGGGAGAAGAGCAGAAGCTGGAACCAGGGGCTGTGCGTGTCTGTTTCACAAGTCAACATAGCAACCACAGTCTGACAATGGCTTTAAATCCTCACTGGACATTATTCCCACTGGGTTTTGAATCTCCATTTCCATCACCAAAGAATGTCAGCTATATAAAAAAATGTCTCTAGACTAAAAAGAATTTCAAGTCTTATTCCTCTCTTTTTCTCAGGCAAGATCAAAATAATGTACATAATTTTCTTAAATATATCTGTGATCACCACTGTAAAGTATCCATGAGTCAACAACCATTACAATCCCACTTTGTTTTAATATATTTCCACACACTTAAATCAAGCTGCACATCCTCAAGTCAGAGGAACATTTCCACTGCGGTGGACCAGAGGCTGTCAGCAGGAATCTGGCACTTTCCCACCTGCCTCATTTCACCTGGCTTTGCACTGCGTACCCCTCTCAACGCCTCAAGCCTGGTCAAGAGGCGCTGCCTAGCAGCCTGTCACACACTCTCCTTAGCTACTACCCACACCTGTGCAGCCTTTTCTAGTATTACCTCAAAGGTGAGCCCCCACACCAGGTCTGCATGTAGTGGCCAAGCCGGCCTCCTCCCCACCACCCTGCAGCTGATTGGTCCAGAGGCTGACCCTGACCCAAGCTGGCCAATGACATTCTCAGCCTGAAAAACAGCAGGCTGGGTCTGAGAGACAGCCATCCATTCTCGTCAGTGGCAAGAGCTGTAAAATGCAAACACAGGAGCTGCGGGGCTGTCACACTGTTACACAGCGGAAGAAGCAGAAAGTGAAGAGCACACAAGTCAACAGAGAGAGCAGCAACGGGCAATGGAAAGAGGATCCTATCCCAGCCCAGAAGCACTCCCACCCTTCCTGGTGAAATTCTTTCTAGTTTCAGCTAACTCAGGTTGCTTTTTACTACTTACAACCCCAAGGCCATATCAATATGTAGGGAACAAAAAATCAGAAATGTCAACTTTAATACTTGGAGCAGCATTTTAATTTAAATTGCCTGAGCAAAGATGCATAGATATTACAGGCTAAGCAGATAATAAGCCAGTCTGCTTACAAACTGCCTACTTGCTCAATATGTCTAGATGAAAAATCCCGTTGGAAATAATTATAGTAATAGTGGAAAACCTAGTGCCAAGTTTCTAGTTACATTAGGCCACATGGTCACTCATTTGACATTTATAATGACAAGCACTAAACTAGAGTGACAGTGATAAGATCCCCACTAAGGAGGAGAAAAAGGCACAAAAACAAGTGACGCAATACACAAGTCACAAGAAGAGCCACCAGCACAGGAAGAGGCTATGGGAATGACGTTCGGGGGGAAACTGCTTGAATCGCCAATTGCCGTAACATCTCAGCAAGAACACTAAACGGAGGGAGGAGGGGGTGGACAGGGCAGCAGACTCCAGGTAGGGAGGACTGCAGAGAGCATGGAATTCAAGAGGAGAAGGAGGAGGGGACAGGGAGGGTGAAGGGCAGGGGCCAGATTCTACCAGCCTGGAGCCCGACCAGGGGCACAGCTTTCCACCTGAGGGCAAGAGCTAAGCCAGTGGCTAGCCTGACTGGAAACAGGAGTAGGACAGGGGTGGCACAGTGCGGGAAAGACTGCGGGGGACAGCAGACCAGCAGCAAGATGGTCATACAGGAGAGCCATCATAGCTGGGGGTGTGGACTAAATGGTGGCCCCCAAAAGATGTGCCCATTCCTGGATCCTGTGAACATGACCTTTTAGAAAAAGGGAGTTTTCAGATGTAATTAAGAATCTCAACATGAGATCACTATGGATTACTGGTGGGCCTTATATCCAATAGCAAGTGTCTTTGTAAGAGTCTCTGGGATAGAGACGAGCTGACCACATGGACGTGGAGGCAGAGAATGGAGACACACAACTACAGGCCCAGAAACACCTGGGGTCACCAGCGACTGGAGGAAGCACCCAAGGACCACCCCTTCCAGGCAGCAGGGCTCTGCCGACAGCTGAATTCAGACTTGCAGCCTCTAAAACTGTGAGGGAATCAGCATCTTTCATTGTAAGCCACCAAGTTCACGTTATTTGTTATGGCAGCCACAGAAAACCACAGAGGCCTAAACTACAGCAGTGATGGTAGGAAAGCCAGGACAGGAGAAAAGCCCTGGAGTTGTTTTCAGTGTGAAGTTAGCATCACAGTCCCCTGGGGAGCTCTGCAGAACTGAGCATACCTGCGTCTCAAGAGAAGCTGCTGCAGGAAGTCTGGGCAGTGCTGCAGCCCTCCACCTTCCCAAGCTCCACAGGTGACAGTTTATGCAGCCATGGCTAAGGACCACAGCTTTAAAGCAAAATGAACAGTACCTGTGACCTGTGTGGAGGCACAGAGGGAGAGGCAGATGAAGAGGAAATCATACAGATGTCTGGCCCGCCCAGGCTGACAGCAGTATTAGAAATAGGAGGAATCACAAGGACACCCAGGAAGAGGCGTGCAGGAGGCAAGTGGTTAGACAGCTGGGGAGGTTCAGACAGTTGCAGACCTGGGGCCTCCACCACGCAGGTGGCAGTCAGAATCATGAGAATCAATGAGGTTACTCATGGAAAAGATGCAAAAGAAGGGAGTGAGGAAGGTTGGGAGGGAACCTGGGAAACACAAACTTTTAAGGGAACAACCCCTTCCCTGCAGGGAAGGACCAGGAGCAGGACGAAGAGAAAGATGAGCAAAGACAAGTGAAGGCTAACTCACCAGTGTTCACTCTATTAGGTGGTCAGTTAACAGAATACAGACGCAGGTCCCGCTCTGGGAAAGAGCAGGGCACTGGTGATCTCACCCACTTAAAGCAAAACAGGCAAATGCCTCCAACCCAAAGGCTTGCCCTGAGTATCCACATACACTCCCTTCTCCTCATAATGCCAAGAATCCCCAAAAGAAAGTAACACCCAGGATTCCACTTCCAGAACTAGCTGGCTTTTCAGTCCACTATCATTTGATTGTGGCCCCTAAATCTGAAAGTGTACCCGAGCACGTGTCATACCACCCAGCAAGCACATCATCCGGCCTCCTGGCTTTCAAGTCTCCCAGCTATCAAAGGACAGCTGGCTTCTCTCCCCTTAACAAGTGGAGTCTAATTTCCCTCTCCCTAACCCTGGGCTGGCCCTAGTGACCTGCTTACCAACAGCATGCAGGAAGAGAAGCTCTGAGACCTCCTAAGCCAGGTGCACAGAAGCCTTGCAGCTTCTGCCTGGGTTTCCTGGGAGCCTGATGCACCATGTAAAAAACCTAGCTCTCAGGTCACCACACTGAGGGGTCCACACAGGTACGCTGATCAGCAGTCCCAGCTCAGCACAGCTTTCCAGCCACCCAACTAAGGAAGCAGACATGTGAGTGAAGCCATCACAGACTCTGCAGACCAGCCCATCTATCAGCTGACTACCATCACAGGACCTCAACCAACACCACCTGCAACAGAACTGCCTGAACTCCTGAACTGTGCGATAAACACTAACAACATGATGGTTGTCTTAAAGCCACTAAGTTCTGGGGTAGCTGGTTACAAATAGATCCTGGGACATCCCCCAACCCCTCAGCATAGTCCTCTCCCCTCATCGACCGCCACGTCACCGCCTTGTCCCTGTCCCCAGTCTATCTCAAGTCTAGCACTGCCTCTTCCTCCTGAAAACTACCACCAATCTACCCCTTGAGATAGACTCCCCTACCTAAAGTCCAGCACTGCCTCTTCCTCCTGAAAGCTTTCACCAAATCTATCCCTTCCCAATTCCTGCCCCCAACCTGGCTCATGAAACCCCCAGGAAATGTGAGCTCCAAGACAGAGAGGCTTTCCATGTCCCTGGCACCTGGCACAGCACGCGAGGGTCAACAAGCTGCACTGAAAACCGCCAAGCCACCTAGATGGCAAAAGGGCCATTCTCTTGGTCTGTTTGGAGTTGCTGCAACAGAATACCTGACACTAGGCAAGTAATAAGGACAGAGGTTTATTTCTTACTGTCCTGGAGGATGAGAAGTCCCAGGTTGAGGGCCTCATCTGGTGACGGATTTCTGCTGCACCATCCACGGCAGAAGGCGGAAGGGCAAGTGAGCACAAGTGTGCACCCGCAGGAGAACAAACACACCCTTTACCAGGAACCCTCTCTCCAGATACAGCATTGATCCATTCATGCAGACAGGGCCCCCGCAGCCTAATCAGCCCACTCTCCAGATACAGCATTGATCCATTCATGCAGACAGGGCCCCCGCAGCCTAATCACCCCTTAAAGGCCCCACCTCCCAGCACTGTTGCACTAGGGATCAGGTTTCCAGCACATGAACTTTGGGGGAGCACTCAGACCACAGCAAATGTCTTTGTATAGTGGAGCCCAGACATAAAGATGAAATTCTGCTTGCAAAGGCAAAAAGCTGCTGTCTCATGAAAGAAGGTCAGAACGTTCCCTGGCCTGGCAAGCATTCTGGCCAGTAAGTTTGCATAAAAAAAATGTCCAAGTGTTCCTGACACACCTGTTTCAGCTGCTGAGCTAGGGGCATTTCAACTCAAACACACAAAATGGCTTGCAAGACTCACTTTTTCTTTTTAATTCTGGAGACTTAAAAACATTCATTTATTTTGTAAATGTGTGATGAAAGTTTAATTCTTCATATATGCAGAACAAATAGTTGGTCTTAATAGTAAAGGTATTTGGAAGCTGCGGAGCATAATAAAAACGGTATAAAAAGCCTCCCCAAGTAATAAAGGGCTTTTCTTGATTTATAGTTTAGAGTTCACTTCTTATTGTGAATTAATAACATTTTCTGTGTACTCACTTTGAGCTGAGAACTCTGTGAAGGAGGCACTGTTACTCCCGACAGACACACGATCTTACACACTAAAGCAGGCAGAGACCCAGGCTCAACCAGTTTTGTCTGACTCCAAATTTCAAACTCTTTCTAGTAGACAAAACTGACACTTTAAAAATTCAAGGCATTTCTTGGCATACAACACAATGATGCAGTCTTGAAATGATTCCTGCCACCTAAAAACACACTTCTATTGGAAATATCAGCAAGAGAGGGGGACTCAGGGCTCCCAGTCGCATGCTGGAGACAACACATTTGATCTGAACTTTCATGGCTACTTCCACCTGAGACAGAAAGTGATGTGGGCTCCAGCACAGGGGCAGCGTCAGCACCAAAGGACCACTCCAGAGACAGCAGCTCTTCACTAAGGCTGAGGGCTCCACTCCTACCAAAGTGACCTCTCTCATCTCTGTCACTTACACCAATAAATCACAAGCAAATCATAAGCCAGAGCTTCTCAGCATGTGGGTCGTGGCATTAGGAAGGTTGAGAACCACTGTCATAAGCACAGCAGACAGTGCACTGCAGGCGAGCAGCCCTGAGACAGAGATAAGAGTCTGGCGGCCCTGCAGGGGGGCACTCCCCTGGGCAGGTGCATCAACCACCACAGGAATGCACTGCTGCAACTGTGTGCCAAAAACACGCAACAGCACGTGCTCGACAGGGGTCTGTCCAAACCCCTTCCTACGTAACCTGTCACATACGTCTGTACAGGCCCTCACCCAAAGGGCCACAAAGCCCAGAAAGAGTGATGTTTACTTCTCTGTCCCTAAGAAATGCTGCATATGGGAGGTTCTCATAAAGTAAATGACAGACTCTGACTTCTATGCAGAGAATGAGTTACGGCAGCATCACACCAGCCTGTTCCCTGTGGGAACAACCAGCTGCAGCTCTGTAAACATCAACTTAATTTAGAACGTCTGCCCAGGCTTGGCTTTGTAAGGAGATTCTCAAGTCCCATTTTTAGTTGGAAGTGTTCCAGGCAGCTATTTAAGACCCATCAAATATTAATATTACGATATAAATATTTATTTGTATATACATGTATTATCTTCACTCAGAAGGCATCAAGTGAAGTGGATGGGTCAATCCAGGCACAGGGCCGAGTGCTAACCATACAGAAGGACTCCATGTCTCCAGTCAGTCTCAGCAGGAGGACAAGACAGTCAAGGTAACAAACGTGAGACAACCCTAAGAAATGCTAATGGAAGATGAAAGTTAGAGAGCACAACAGGAAGAGAAGGAATCAGAAGCGTGAGGCATGCATCAGGATGCTGTCCAACATGGGCCTGCTTCCCACACACAGCTCCAGTTGTGGAATTAATTAGTAGCCATCTGGGACCAGACCTGAGTGACAGCATGCGCTGACCTTCCATTTACCCTACACTGTCTCCTCCCCTCCACCCCGCCTCTGCACGGCTCTACAGAACAAGCTAGCACACTTGTGTGGGAGTGATCACTGTGACCCAGGGATCACTGCACAGGGCTCAAGCTCCAGGTGGCTTCCTCAATGGGGCTGGGAACTTACCTGAATCGTAACTAAGATGGGCCTCAGTTTCCTCAGCTACACAGACAGGGACACAAAATTACAAACTAAATTTTTTAAAATATCAGATTAATGTTGAGAGTACAATTAGGTTATTTACCTAATGTTTGCATCTGTTAGGTAGGTAGAGTCCCTGAAGTAGTTGTGTCCCATAATGGGGTGCCCATTAGGTGAGAACACCAATCCCCTCTCCTGTCCTCTCCCCCTCTCACATGCCCCTCCCTCATATCCCCTCCCCTCATGATGAATTGATTTTTTTTCTTATGTGGGCATGTATTAGATCATCTGCTGGCTTTGTAATAGTATTAAGTACACTGAATACTTGCTTTTCAATTCTCGTGCTACTTTACTTAGGACGATGTTCTCCAAATCCATCCAGGAAAATACAAAGAATGTAAAGTCCCTCTCTTTTTTATGGCTGAATAGTATTCTATGGTAAACATATACCACAGTTTATTAATCCACTCCTGGGTTGTTTCCACATCTTGGAGACTGCAAATTAAGCTGCAATAAACAAATCAGTGCAAATGCCCTTATAATAAAGGGTTTTTTTTTTCCTTCTGGGTAGATGTCTAGTAATGGGATTGAAGGATCAAATGGGAGGTCTAATTTGAGTTCTTTGAGTTCTTACTTTCTCCCAACGAGGTTGTATTAGTTTGCAGTCCCACTAGCAGTGTGAAAGTGTTCCCTTCTCTCCACATCCACACCAGCATCTGCAGCTTTGACACATTGTGATGTGGGATTAGGTGACAGACATCTCAGGGTGGTTTTGATTTGCATATCTCTGACAATCAGGAATGATGAGCATCTTTTCTAAGTTTGTTAGCCATTCGTTTGTCTTCCTCAGAGAAAGTTCCGTTCATGCCTTTTGTCCAGAGATGGATGGGATTGTTGGCTCTTTTTTTGTTGATTGACTTCTCCATAGATCCTAGTTATCAACTGTTTGTCAGATTCATACCCTGCAAAAACCTTTGCCCATTCTGAAGGTTGTCTTTTTGCTTTACTTGTGTCTTGAGCTGTGCACAGAAGCTTTTCAGCTTAATTAAGTCCTATTTGTTTATTTTTATTATTGTGACTGCCAATGAAGTCTTCCTCATAAAATCTTACCCCAGGCCAACATCATGAAGACTTTTTCCTATGCTTTCTTCTAGGATTTTTATCATTTCACATCTTAGATTTAAATCTTACATTGCCTTAGGTCAATTTTTGTAAGTGGTGAAAGGTTCAGTCTTCTACTTGTGGTTATCCAGTTCTTGCACCACCGTTTATTGAATAGGCACTTTTCCCCGGTGTTTGCTTTCATTTGATTTGTCAAAGATAAGACGGCAATAAGGGGCTTTCACGTCTTGGTTCTCTGTTCTGTTCCATATGTCCATGTCTCCATGTTTGTGCCAATACCATGCTGTTGTGATGTCTATGGACTCATAGTATAACCTAAAGTATGATAACAGTAATACTTCTAGATTTGTTTTTATTACTAAAATTGCCTTGCCTATATGGGATTTTTCTGGTTCCATACAAAACGAAGAACTATTTTTTCCAGTTCTGCAAAGTATAATGTTGGTATTTTAATGAGGTTGCATTAAATCTGTACATTACTTTGGGTAGTATAGACATTTTTACAACGTGAATTCTTCCCAGTCAAGAACATAGTATAGTCTTACATTTGTTAATGTTTTCTGGTATTTCATTTCTTAGGATTTCACAATTTTCTTTGTAGAGCTCCTTCATTAGGTACATTCATGGATATTTCATTTTCTTTGATGCTACTGTGAAAAAAAAAAAATGTGTCTTTGTTTTGCTTCTCAATTTGGCTGTTATTGGAGTACACAAAAGTTACTGATTTGTGGACATTGATTTTTATACCCTGAGACGTTAAAGTATTTCTTCATCACTTCTAGGAGTCTTGTGGTTGAGCCACTGGGGTTCTCTAAGTAAACATCATTATCACTGGCAAAGCTTGAGAGTTCGACTTCCTCTGCTCCCATATGGATGCCCTTAATATCCTTCTCTTGCCTGATTGTATTGACTAAAACTTCCAGCACTATGTTGACTAATAGTGGCAATAGAGGACATCTTTGTCTGGTTCCAGTTCTAAGTAAAAAACCTTTCATTTTTATTCCATTCAGTATGATAATAGCTGTAGGTATGTCACAGATGACTTCATTCAGTTTAAGAAATGTGCCACCTATGTCTATATTCTTACTTGTTCTTGTTAGAAAAGGATACTGAATTTTATCAAATGTTTTTTCTGCATCTATTCAAAGAATCATATGTTCTTTGTTTTTGCTTCTACTGATACGGTGAATTACATTTGTGGATTGATGCATGTTAAACCAGCCTTGTATGCCTGGGATAAAGTCTACTTGAATATGAAATATAATTCGTTTAATGTGTAGCTGTGATCTATTAGCTAAGATTTTATTATTTTTTCATTGATATTCATCAGTGAAATTGGTCTGTAGTTCTTTTTAGTTGGATATTTTCCTGGTTTTAGTATCAGGATAACATTTGTTTCATAGAATGTACTAGGGAAGGTGCCTTCATTCTCAATGTTTTGAAATAGGTTCTGCAGTACAGGTACAAGCTCTTCTTTGCAGGTTTGATAGAATTCTGGAATAGAGCTGTCTGGTCCAGAGCTTTTCTTTATTTGAAGCTTTTTTTATTGTTTCTTCAATTTCAGTGCTTTACACTGGTCTACTCAAGAGCTCTATGGTTAAGTCTAGGGAAATGGTGTGATTCCAGGTATTGGTCCATTTCCTCCACATTGTCAAGTTTCTGGGCAAAGAGTTTTTTGTAGTAGTCAGTCACAACTCCATGCTGAGAGAACCTGGGGTTTGATATTCCTCTAAAAGAAGTTTGTCAGAATCTTTGGTGATGGTCAGGAAACTTTCACTTACAATATCCTCCAGTAGAGCTTCCATTCTTTTGGGACATTCTTCTTCCCTTTCAGGTATCCCTATAATTCATACGTTTCAAGGCTTTGTGAAGTCCCACAATTCTCTGAGCAATTGTTCCTTTTTTCTCTCTTCTTTTCTCCCTCTGCAAAGGTCTGGGTTAGCTCAAAACCTTCATCTTCTAGCTCTGAGATTCTTTCTTCTCCATGGTCTAATCTGCTATTGATGCTTTCTACTGTATATATGTTCCCTGACTGACTCCTTCAATTCCTTAATCTCTAATACATCCTTTCTCATTTCTTCATGTCTTTCATTCATCATTTGTGTCAGTTTTTTACTTTCATTTTGTTGATTTTCCATTTTCCCTTCAATTCCCTTTATTGTTTTTGCCATCAACATTTTAATTTTCCTATATGTCATTTCCATTATTTCTTTATAGGTGGAATCCTCTGCAGTAGCTACATCATGATCCCTGGGGGTGGGGTGGGGGGTTTCTCTGCTGTAGTTTTTCATGTTTTAAAATTTTTTCTGTTGGTTTTTTCTCCTGTATTTTCTTCTTGTTCATTTCCTTCTCTTATATTTTCCTCTCCTTCCTTCCCTTTAAATTATTTTATCTTTGTGCTTAGGTGAAGTGGTCTTCAAGTGGCCCATTAAAGTGTCCCTTTGGTATAGGGCTAAAAGGAAGAAAAGTATAAAGAATAAGAAGGGAAAAAATAAACAGAAAGTGGGGGTGAAAAAAGAGTAAAAGGAAAAAAATTGAAAAAAAGGAGATGACAGAAAGAGAAAGACAAGAGTAATAGTGGTGTTTGGCAGTGTGCTTTGACCCACACCCACAATTCCATGACTGTTGGGGGCTGGGTTAGGTGGGTCCTTCAAGGTCAGAGGTTCCATACCAGCCTGAACGAAAGCAAGACCCCACCTCTGCCAAATATAGAAGAAAATCAATAGTGCATGTTGAAATGGGGACCAACCAATACTGTCCTTCCAAAGGCCAAAGCCAGAAGGACACCTTAAACCAGGGTCTCAAAGCCTCCCTGAGCCAGGCAGATGCCATGGCACCTTAGCCCAAGCTCTGGAAAGAGGCTATGTCCCATAAATTGAATATAGAATGCAATAAAATAGAACATATCAGAAAAAAAAAATAAAATAAAATGAAAACAGATAAATAAAATTAAAAGCAAAATTATATAAAATGTAAAAAAAAAAAGGATATCTTAGTTATTATTTGATAAATGTATGTGGGAAAGATGAGAAAAGTAGAAAAATTTCTACCAAAAGAGAGAGAAAAATAGAGAAACAAAAAAAGCAGAAAAACAGTAGCAAAAATGCTATTTTTTAATAGCTATTTTGCTATTGAAGTAAAGATGAAAAAATAAAAATACAACAAACAAAATAAAATAAAACAAAAATTTAAAAAGCTAAGGAACAAAATTGAAAAGAAAATATATATATTAAAAGATATTGCCTAGACACCAGTTGATACTGCAAGATAGGAGAAAAGAGAAAAAAAGGTATATAATGCAATATATTGCCTGGACACGAGGTAGTGCTCTGGGTTTAGGTGATAGAAAATACTCACAATGATTCTACTATATAGAAGGGGAGCCAGAAAGCCAGAAGCCACTAGCTAGCTGCTGGGGGCTTGGTTGTTTCACTAGCACTCAATACTCCTTGCAGGATTGGGATCCTGAAGCTCTTGCCAGATTTCTTCAGAGGCATGCCTCAACCTTCCAAACAGTTTCCCTGGGCCACAAGTGGATTCCCCGGGGGCGGGGGATGGGGGGGTGAGGTGAGCCGCCCAACTTTCCCCACGAGTACCTGAGCTCAATAGTCACAACAGCCCCTGTGGACTATTCCTGCCAGGGGGCCCTCCCACAATGATAGCACCCTGCTAGTAACCAAGCCAATGGGATTTCTACAGTGTGGAGTGATTTAACGCCAGCCACCAGGAACCATTCAAGTTCACTCACTCACTTAAGCCCTTCCAAGGCAGGTGTAGTAAGCACCCAAGTCCAAGAAAACTGCAGGACAGACTTTCCCTGTCTCTAGCCCTCTGCTAGAGATCCGGCTGGCCTCTGCATGCACCCAAGCATTTGCGTTCTGTGCTGATCTTCATCAGCTCATGACCTCCTCTGGCTCCTGGAGTCTCCAGATGATTCACTGTCTCCCCAGGGTGCTGTTTCTGGGCGGGACACCCCAGCTAGAAGTGGCTGGAGTCCTCTCTCCCTGGTCTCATCACAAGTGGCACAAGGGAAAGAGCTATCTCTAGTCCACCATCTTACTCCATCTCCCCACAAATTCCATTTTAAAAAGAGATTCCCAAACCTTTTCCAAGTACTTCAATTCAATATGGGACACAGAAGGCACTTCATCCACAGAAGGCATTTCATCCAAATAAAATACCAGCACCATAAAAAGGGCAAAGACTGTCATCACTATCTTAACCACTGGCTTTTACGCTGCTATGGTACACAAAAGACTCCCAGATCTTGATGCCAACTGTGATGTGGCAGTTCTACTTTCAAATAACCTTTCTCTAGGTTCCTCACACCAAAATGTTTACCAAAACTGACCGCTGCAAATTCTTTCTGTCAGGAACACAGTCCTACAACCACTCCAATAGACTTTTATCTGTTCTTCCCATATTCACAGCACACATTCCCACCAGTCCCCAGACAAGAAAGCCTGGAGTGGAGACAGGACCAGATGCTGGCTCTCCCTCTGATTCCACAATGACCACATGGTCCCGCCCTTCTCAGAGCCTGCTTCCTTCCCATGAAGCGGAGGAGCACAGCACCTGCAGTCCCCAGGACATGGCGTGTTGAAAGAGGGCCCCACCTGGCTCAGCCTCACCAGTGCCAGCCCCACACAGTGAGCACCTGGCTCCTTCCCCCAGCAGGCCACTCCAGACAAGCATCTTCAGAGCACATAGCCTCCTTAAAACAAATGAATTGTTTATAGAGAGAATGTTATCCAGTATTTTTGTAAAGTCTTTCTCCTCTCTTTTCACTTCAAATAGTATAATACTATCACTGAATCATAAAGGCAACTTTCTTTACTGTACTGAATCTTTGATTTTTTTGAACACTGCTGGAGGCCAATAGCAAGTATTTTTCACTGACCATTTGAAGAGAGGCAAAGTGCCAGGAATAAGGAAGGCCATTTATGTTACCCCAAGAGACTACTTCTTAAAGACTGCTACTTTTATTCTGCTCTTGGCTCCAGAAATCCAAAATGTCTCCAGTTCAGTATGAATTAATAATAGTGTTTTATGTCAAAGAATATTTTTAACCCATGGGTAAAGATTACTTTTTAAATGTGGCTCTGCAGTAATTTTTATTCCCAAAAGAAAACATCACACCAAGAGAAACAAAACACAATGGTAGGAAATGGATTTGATATAGTACATTATTTGCACAACTCACGAACCAAGAGGTAATTTATCATTATGCCTTACTATTGAATTAGTGTCATAATTCATTCCTCACTTCTGTACATATTTCACCAATTTATAATTTTAAGAAACATTAAATCCCATACATTCCTTTTTTTTTTTTTTAATCACTTTACATTTACTTATTTCAGCTTCTCATCACCATAATTAAGACAGTCATATGGAAGGCTCAAGTACTGGTCCCCTGAGGTCATGCCCTCTGTGTTGTAACTTCATAGTACTAGGTCACCTCCATGCTTCCCTTGGGTTAGGCCATGTGACTTGTTCTGGCCAGTGGACAGGACACTATTATAATAGACATGAGGCAGAAGGGCCTGAAATGTGCTTGGCAGTTGGGATTATGCTCTGGAGCCTCTGCTGTGGCCACGGGAAGAACATGTCCAACTAGCCTGTCATGCTGCAGAGCACCAGAGCCCCCTGGCAAAGGCCCAGGCCACACAACACAGCCCTAAGTAAAAAGCAAAGCCTCTCCCACTACAGCTAAAGCATAGCCTCTTCATCCAACCCACAGGTTCCTGAGGATAAACAATCAACTGAGTCACTGAGTTTGGGAATGATTTGTTACCCAGCACCATAAAGCAACAATTAACCAAACACTGCATTTCAAAGGCAAGTTAACTTAAGCAGCTTCCTCAGTACCTGAACACTTTAGCCTATAGGTACATACAATATCAAATATGTACCCTAAGTTTTATATACAAAGAATACTCTTTCATTCAGAAGGAATAAGTCCAAAATTAGAGGTAATTTCAAGTGCATTACTTTTCAAATTGGCTGTAAAAAAATGAGATATTTTTAAACACATACATATTAAAGCAAGGAAGGATAATAATATTAAATTATATATCTTTTATTTTTCTTTTCAATTATGTTGTTAAAACTTGTGCTCCCTCAAATAGCCCAAATGCATGTGCACAGAGGACTTCATCTCTAATAATCAAATGTAGACATAAAAGAATTAGGATAAATTACTAATTATTTGGCAAAACACTGATTTTTTAAAATCCATTCATACATAACTTCTATAGCAAGAAGCATCTAAAATGTGAATCTCAGGGACTGGGTAAAAAGGGAAGTACCTATGTACTTGAGTATAAGCCAAGTTTTTTCGGCACAAAATTTGTGCCGAGTTCGGGTTTTTCGGCACAAATTTTGTGCCAAAAAAACTCGGCTTATACTCGAGTATATACGGTATCTTAAATTAGCATTTACCCTAACATCTACCAGAAATTAAGGGATAAGTGTTTCAAATAAAGA
>CAUYPK010103958.1:0-32768 GCA_963574355.1 Loris lydekkerianus
ACGACTCAGCAAGGCCTGGCTTGAAACTGCCTCTACCTAGATACAGCCAATGTGGTACCATGCTACTGGCCCGACCCTGTCACTCACCTCTTCCCCCGCCTTCTTTCCCTGCCCCTTCTCCACAATAAAAAAATTAATAAACTCAAAAAAAAAAAAAAAAAAAAAAAAAGAATTATTATCTATGTTAATATTTTACATTTTTTTAATTTCACGTATTTATACATTCTTTTGATTATTAAATGATTACCTATTATTTATAATAAGGTATATTAATATATGAATTTGTGTGTGTCTCTGTGCATGTGTACAAAAGTACATGGTAGTGGCAAAATTAATGGGAAAATAAAATGTTTTATTTTATTATTATTTTTTAATTTTTCATTCAAATTAAATGGCTTACTTTCTAACATACAGAACCTTGTATCCTAAGTACTATCTTCTACCTTATAAATGCCTAAAATCCCATTCACTTAACATCGCCCTAATTGTGTTGTTAAACATGCTCCTCTTCACAAAAAATCATGTAGATTTTTGACAGCCTAAATTTATGATGTATAATTTAATGAATAATATTTATTCAGCAAGTTAAAAAAACTGATCCAAGCCTGGAACAAATTGGAATTTATGACATCCTATTAATAATCATTGATCTGAAATTTTAAGTAATAAGAACCCATTTGCAAATAATTCTTGCTAATGCGTGCCATCTCAGGTATTAATTTCCTAGTGCTCACTTCAGGAAGTTTTTAGCCTAATATTTCAAACTATGTACAGATGCTTCTTCATTCTTCCACTTTGCTGAGAGTCAGATATTCCTATATAATTATTTTCAGTAAAATCAAATCATATTTTGTTATTTTTCATTTTTGAATGTTGAGAAAATAGGGACAACTAAGAATATAAAGATGTGTAATTCTGTTTAAATGAATTTAAAAATTTATATATTAAATAATTCTGGACTACTTTCCAAGACTTGACTTTTAAGGAACATTTTTAGAAGTAGTCTTCCTGTCAGAAATCAGTTCATATACAATCAATAAATATTGAGTATCAGTCACACAATTAAGAAGACAGTATAGTTAATTTGTAAATTTTCTTTCTGGAACAGTTCCTTTGGCCTTTTTCTTGCTTGCATTTCTGCAAATTCTTAAACCTTAAGGTAAGAGCAATCAACCACACTACATTCTAGTAATCACTTACTTATGCAATTAAATCCAGAAGAAATAGAACTTTCTTTCTTCTTCTTCTTCTTTATTGAAGATGTTTTCCATCTTCCACCTAGCTGGACTCACGATGGACTAACATATGTTTCTTTAAAAGTATAATTTTGGGGTGGGGCCTGTGGCTCAGTGAGAAGGGCACAGCCCCATATACCAAGGGTGGCAGGTTTAGCCAAACTGCTCTAGTTTGGCTGCTCTACCCAAACTAAACAACAACAAAAATAGCCAGGCATTCTGGTGGGCGCATGGAGTCCCAGCTACTCGGGAGGCTGAGGCAAGAGGATCACCTAAGCCCAAGAGTGGGAGGTTGCTGTGAGCTGTGACACCACGGCAGTCTACCAAGGGCAACAAAGTGAGACTCTAAATAAATAAATAAATAAATAAATAAATAAATAAATAAATATAAAAGTACAATTCCTCTTTGCCTTGAATTAGGAAAAACTTAGTTATTTTTATTTTTTTATTTTTTATTGTTGGGGATTCATTGAGGTTACAATAAACCAGGTTATACTGATTGCATTTTTTAGGTAAAGTCACTCTTACAGTCGTGTCTTGCACCCAAAAGGTGTGGCACACACCAAAGCCCCACTCCCCTCCCTCCTTCCCTCTCTTTGCTCTTCCCTTCTGATTTCATTTCTTATTTTATTTTATGAGAATATAAAGAGGCATTTTTAATTTCAACCGTATGAAACTAATTTTTTACTAAGAATTGGTAAGTAACCCACAAGATAAAATATAAGTAATTCGAATGTAAGAGTTTAAAAACTACATCGCTAAATAAGCCAAAACAAGAAAAGGCAAGTACACATATCATTTTTACTGACGTTTTCATTGATGTCTACAATTCAAATTTAAATATAAAGTAGATCTCACTGCTCTTGCAGAGGCAACATAAATAACAGTTTCAATCCGTACAAATAATTGCTATTCCTGTATTTTATGAGCCTATTGTGTACATGAGTATGTTGGAAATGATTGCGCCAGGAAAATGTTCTATGTCCTATGTCTATTCTGTACAAGACAGAGACACAGCTTTTTCTTTGGAAAAAGGTAAATATAACACCAACTTGTGACTTAATTTCGACTTGGAAGGAGTGGCTCATGAAGAACAGCAGATTCTTAAAAGGACAAAGATGTAGGTAGATTTGTTCAATACAATAATAGTGACTGACTCACAAAATACAAACTCTTGAAATGTTTATTTTTATATTATTTTTTATTTTTTTGCAGTTTCTGGCCAGGGCTGGATTTGAACTCACCACCTCTGGCATATGGGGCCAGAGCCCTACTCCTTTGAGCCACAGGCACCACCCTGAAATGTTTACATGTAATACACATCATACACAAGGTGATACATACAGAATGTGAGCTAATTACTTAAGAATCACATTCCTGCCTATCCCTGCCTGGGAAAACCAGAGGTCAGATCCAGTTCCCTGTCTACTCTAGTTAAGGATAGGAGGTAAAAACATACAGACTTGCTGACCAACTTCACTTTGAACTCATGACTGTACTCAGAGAGCCCTTGGCACTGCTTGACATTTCTACTGTATATTTTTAGTCTTCTTATTCTCCCATTATCCTAAAAATCTGTTCACATTCCACTCTCTCCAAGTCCTTGCTTCTTCACACCTGGAGAGAGTTCACACCTGGGGAGAGTTCACACCTGGGGAGAGTTCTTACCTCACTGGTAAAATAAAAGCCATCAGAAGGCAATTGGCCACTGCAACAATTAAAAAAGGAATCAGTGTCCAGTGTGGAGGGGCTGTTGCAACTGTCATTAGAACAAATATGAATAGTTTTTCTTTATTTTCATCTTCTTCTTTTTTTTTAATCAGAGTCTCACTGTTTCCCAGGCTAGAGTGATGTGGCATCAGCCTAGTTAAGACAACCACAACTTCTGGGTTCAAGTGCACCTCCTGCCTTAGCCTCCTGAGTAGCTGGGACTACAGGCACCGGCCACAATACCCAGTCAATTTTTTCTATTTTTAGTAGAGATGGAGTCTTGGTCATGCCCAGGCTAGTCTTGAACTCCTAAGCTCAAAGGATCCTCCCCAAACTGCTTAGGATTACAGGTGGGCACCACGTCAGTCCATAATAGTTTTGGTCTCTTTATCTCTATTTCTGTCTCTATCACCTCTGGCTCTGGCTTTAGCTCTTGACTTGCTCTTGCTCTAACTCTCGCTCTTGCTCTGGCTCTGGCACTCTCCTTTTATCTTCTAATTCCCATATTCTGTGAAGCCAAAGTCTGGGGATGCCATGGTAGCTTGATAGTAATCACATAATATACCCTTTTTACTTTTCCACTATCGTATTCTTAGTGAGTGGTTTCTATTCTCAAGTTTGACACACGGGCATCATATGAGTACAGAAACTTCAATTAAGTATTCCAGAGAGAAAAGGAAACAACAAAGGGAAAAGTACACATCTCCAGCTGGTACAACTGCCTTTAAAGGTATTTGAAAAGAAAACACCTCATTTCATCTTCCACTTTTTAGCATCTCTCCGTCCTCATGGGAGCTTAGGCACAGGGCAGTGCTAATGAGGGTGATTCAATGTCTAAGGAAGACAGAATGAATATTGATAGGCAACTAGTGATATTTATGACGATGTCCTGCTTCGCTAAATCTTAATTCAGAATCTGAGGTCTCTGGATGATGTTTAAGTTTCTCCATCTCATCTGGATGTTATTTTGCAAAGCAGCTTCCATAGCTGCCTTGAATTCACCATTTTCTTACACGACTTTGCTAATAACAGCAAGAAGGAGTCACCACATGAACTGTTCTAAACATTTCCTGCCATTTGTTTAGTTTTATAGTCTGAGTAAGCATGCAGTTTATTTTCAAACGTACATCAACTGATGGTTTGATTAAATGGTTGTTATTATCATTCCTTAACGGCGTCTCTGTCTTGTACCTTATGAAACTTTTACAACTGCTTTCTCACTGCCTTGTTCAGCCGCATTTTATTTTATTTTATTTTATTTTATTATTTTTTTATTTTTTTTATTAAATCATAGCTGTGTACATTGATATGATCATGGGGCATCGTACACTAGCTTCATAGACCATTTGCTGCGGTGCATCTTACAAGGGTATATGTGAAACTTAGTAAATGTGGAATGTAAATGTCTTAGGCCATGTTAACCAGTGTGATGAAAATGTGTTAGCTGCATTTTAGTTTGTGTTGCTACTTACACTTCACTTCCAAATATGTTTTTTCAAGAACTGTGTTTAGTAAACCCTAAAAAATGTGTAACAGTGTTGGAGGCTTATTCCCCCCTAGCAAAACATGTCTGAAAGAACTCCATCCATGGCTACTTCTGATGACTGCGTACTCACTAAACTCATAATGAGTATCTTCCATCTTAGAATATATGAGATTACTGGTTGAGCTTCAGTCTACTTTTCCTCTTTCTAGGAAAGTTGACTGAAGAATGGGTTGATTTTTATTGTTTGCTCTTATTAATTGCAATATTATCATGCTTATTCTCATTAGCCAAAGCTATTGCAAGCACAGTTGTGTCATGTCATTTTAGCTGGAAATATTGTTTAAACGTGGGGGCACCAATCCCCATCCGTGGCTCATTAGTAACTGAGCCATGTGTGAGAGCAAAGCTGCATCTGTATTCACAGCCACTCCCAGTGCTCACGTCACTGCCTGAGCTCCACCTCCTGTCAGATGAGTGGAGATGTGAGATTCTCAGAGGAGCATGAACCTGCTGGAAACTGCACATGGGAGGGATCGAGGCTGCGAGCTCTTCATGACAATCTGATGCTTGATCATCTGAGATGGAGCGGAAGCAGTGGTGCTAATGCTGGGAAATGGCTGTAACTTCAGATTATTATTAGCAGAGAGGTTTGAGTGCACACAGACCATAATAAATCAATTGCTTGAAGACTCATATCAAAACCATTCCCTCCACCACCACCCAGTCTGTGGAAAAGTTTTCTTCCGTGAAACCAGCCCGTGGTATGAAACAGGTTGGGCATTGCTGGTCTGGCCCCAGTAGTTTAAGGATTATTCAATAATTACGAAGGAGAGACTAGATATTAAACATAGTACATACTTCAAACATATGTGCACGTGCACTCATGCAGGCTGCTTCGCCTTCTGCTCCTGTAGGCAGCATTTAGGCTCCTATCTGATGCTAAGGCTTCCTGTTGTACTCTGCTTCCCACACCTCATTACATTCAGCCCGCGCACAGTTATCAGTCTTGTGATTTTTGCTCATTTCTTTATTATAGGTTGTCCCAGTGGTTGCCCCACATGTTGCAATACATAGGGAAAATGGCACATTGAAGCTAACTCTACCTTTGCTTGCAAAATACTTGTCACACAATTTTACAAAGAATTGGCCAACAGGCAGAGAATATTTTGTAAATATTTTATAAATGTTTATAGTGAACATTTTGTAAATAAGGGTACCTTTGGCTACAATTTTTGACTTTTCCTATGCATGGCAACTTAAGAAGAAACTTTTTGGATACCCTGTTTATTAAGCCACCTAACAAGGTGGCCATTATTACATTTAAATTAAAGCAAATGTAATTAACTATCCAGTTTCTCGATTAAATACATGTATTTCAAGAGTTCAGTAGCCACATATGGCTAGTGGCTATCAGGCTGATAATGCAGGTTAAAAATGCTCCCATCTTTGTAGAAAAATACAAGACAGCCACGTATAATGAAAATATAAGAGCTTCATATCATCTGAAGATAATAAAGTAGTATCAAAAGTTGAGAGAGGCAGCAAGTGTTTATATCTGAAGAGTATAGCTTTAAATGTATAATTAAAAAAGAAGACAGTTTCTAATGAGTTTAGAAAACTGCAACATAATAATTCCAATGATTATTGTCTTATTATAAATTGTCAATAATAAGACAATAAATTAGAAAAATTAAAAATAGCCCAATAAAGGGGATCACCAAAGCCAAAAGTTGTTTCTTTGAAATTAGTAATGAAATTTATCAACCTTTTCAGGCTTACCCAGTAAAAACAAATGTTACATAGAAAAAAAGTGTATGAATAAAAAGGGATATAATAACATATATAACAGTGATTAGAAATAAAATGGGGGACATGCTAGTAACACCTTTGTTTGAATAAATTTGAAGTATAACCAGAAATATACAATTATCTAGAAAAACACAATTCAGTCAAGAATAAATACAAATGAAACCCTGACTAATCATATAACCATTACTGTAATTGATATAATAGTGAAAGAAAAAAAATACAGTAGCATAATAGCATTAGACAGGTTTACAGATTAGCTCTACAAACTATTCAGTGAATCGATCATTCTAATACAATAGAGAAGTATGATAGAAATGAGGAGTATTAACTTATTCTCTTTGTTCATTGCACTTAATAATATAAGGAATGAGAGTACAAAAAAGAAAATGCAAACTAATGAACAAAATAATGTAAAATATATTACAATAAGCATTAAATCAACTGGCATATGAAAAAGAGGTACAATATGAATGAATTTAATTCATCCCCAAAATTACAAGTTAAGTTAACAATAGAAATATATTACCACCATTACTGATTAAGGAAAAATTATAGAAACATTCTAGGAATGCAATATAACAATAACCTTAAAACATAAATATTTAGTAACTATGACAGCTATTTTTAGAAAAATATACAGTAATTTATTTAAATAAAGTGTATCCACAGAAAAACCCTACAACCTGCTCCATTATTAATGTGGAATTTTTGAATATTCTCTTTAAAATTAGAAGCAAAACATTAATTTCAATTATTAATATTGTCCAATATTAAAATGAGATTTTGTTTTTCTCTAAAAATTTTTGCAAACTGCTTAAGTTTATATTTCCTGCACAGTTAACCCTGAACACTGGAAGAGTCTTAAACTTAGGCTTAAACTTGGCTTAGAAATGAAGCAGATCCTACAAAGGTACATTTATAACATTAAAGTATAACTCAGTCCCTCAGTATTTATTTGGGAAATATATTAAGAGGTACACGACATGGACTCTGATATGTGTATTTAAGCAATCTATTTTTATATAATTTCCACAAATATGCTAAGGAAAAGGAAATTATTAATCCAAATAAATAAGATAGTATCACCCAATAATGGAAAACTGTGAGTAAAACTTTCTCCAATTAGGAGGAGCAAAGATAAATTAGCAGCCTCTAACAACCCAGAGTCACAGAAATCCTGGGAAGAGAATGTTTAGGTTAAGACATATTGTCCCTTTAGGAAGGGAGAAATTGATTTTAAGTGCATTGATTATTTTGCAAGGTGCAGGGACAGGAGAATCATTAGAGCAATGATTTTCAGTTGGTGTGCCACAGCACTCTGCTGTGCTGTGTGAGGATCTTAGGTGTGCTACGAAAATTTTTAAATATAATTAATTAAATTATTTTCAAAAGAAATTTAAAGCACAGTAAATATATTATTTTTATTATTCTTTTTTTGATCATCATAATTTACGTGTACCATGGAAGTTTAACTGCAGGTTCACATGTGCTATGAAATAAAAAGGTTTGAAAAACATTGCATTAAAGCAATATCCTTAATGGAAAACAATATAATATTCATGTTATGGGCCATTGTGGGATATAATTAATCATAAGAATAGCATAACTACAAATGTGAAAAAAAAACAAAATATAGACATTTTAATAGCAAGTTAAGAAATGAAAAAATTATCATTAGAAGACATCCTTAGAGAATGTAGTCTTTGACTTTTCCCTCAAATTTCATGTATCAAATCATCTGTCATGCACTTACTTTTAGACATTTGAAGCATCATTTTAATTGTATTCATGTATTAATATCATATTGACCTTTTTTAAAGCTCTGAATACTTAAAAATATGTATATGTGAGAGATATTTAAGTTTTGCCCTTTTCCTGCAACCAACATTGCTTCTCAGCATTTTAAGATGAGTGTTAATCTAAAATTTGCTAAATTCCTTCAGGGATTCTGCCACCACCTCTTGTTCACAGTGCTAACATAAAACATTGTATCACATTTTAGAAACTATCAAGGAAAGACATATCATTGAATTATTACTTTTTACTATGACCTCAGAGGTAAAAATAACTTATGTTTGTACTCAATTACATTTCCTCCATTTATTTAGGTTTGTATAATAAATACCACACACTGGGTAGTTTGTAAAAAACAGAAAATTTGTTTTTTACTGTTCTGGAAGATGGGAATTCCAAGACCAAGGTACGTGCAGATCTGGTGTCTGGTGAAGGCCTGAGTTTCCATGGACGGCTCTTCCTTTCTATGTCCTCACAAACTACAAGGGGGGAGCTCACTCCCTCGGGATAACTTTATAAAAAGGTGCAATAATTCCACGTGAGAGGGCTTTAGCTTAGGACATAATCACTTCTCCAAGGCCTCACCTGTTAACACCATATCTCTATGGATTTGATATCCAGTTTATGCCTAATACAAATACTTCAATCATGAAATCCACGGCAACTATCAACATCATTTCACTTCTATATCCTCTGCTCAATATTTCTTAACAGTATTGAACACGATAAGGCCCTTATTTTACTTCTATTGTCTTCCACCTTTCTCAAACCTCCTTTATTCTCACATTTTTGCTGATTCGCATTTCATTTCCACTTCTCTCCAAACAATCCCACCAGCTGCCATAATGTTAGTTGCTTCCATCTCTCCTTCTTAATTTTGTTGATAATGTATAAACCTTGATGCTGTAAGATAAATATAATTATTCAGACATGGCCATCCAAATAGATTATCAAAAGATAATCTAAAGGACTCTAAAACTGCATAAAGGAAGATCTAAAGTTTGAGAAAAAACCCCAAAATATAAGTGTTAAAATATCTGTGAGAAAAATAAAAAGTGTCATCTAGTAATTCTGATGCATTTTGAGTCTTAAAATTAAATTGTCAATAATGAATTTGTTGGTAGATACCATAACATATAATGAAGACACTTTACTGTAATATGTATTATTTATAATGCGATATCCCTTATTCTAATAAAATACACGGTGGGTTAATAGTTCAGAAGCTGAGGCATAATTCAGCTTCTGCCTCTAACCAACCACTTAGGAAAGTCACATCCGCAGGTCTTGTGGTATTTCAGTGACATGCGTAGGAAGACTGTGGAATGATGTGTTGGCATATTTGCACACCAAGAAAGCAGTGATGCTCATCAATGCAAATATTATTTTCTTTTTTATAGCATCCCACTGTTACTTGGATTTGTATACGGTATCTTTCTTATACTAGAATCCAATAAAACATTGAACTGCCACTCTAAAGACCGAGCAAGCTAATCAATCTCCTTTCTGACAAATATAAAACTACTCTGTCACTTATTTCATGCTTCATATTCATTGTTTGCTTTTCAAACAGTTATGAAGCTTTCTGCTCTCTTTCAAATCACCTTAAAATGCAGATCCTGTGTTAGGATTTGAGATACCCAAGGGCTTCCCTGGTAGAATGCCAGCTCTTTGATATATTGTAGGATTAAGTAATTAAATAAAACACTATGTTCTTAAAATTTGACTGTTATGAATACTGTTGCAGGAGTGAGGTTGGAATTATTTTTTTAAAAAATGTTATAAGCCGGCATTTTACTTTTTAATAACCACCTTCTAATGAAAAGAACCCACAAACGTTTAGGCAAGCTTGGAAAATCAAGGAAGACACTCTAAAAGTCAGCATGCAAGTTACCTAAAGGCCAATTCGTATATAATCAAATTAATACGGAATGACCGTTTCAGGGAGAGGATATAGCATAAGAATTGTACAAATGATTCAGACGAGAATAACACCAGAAGACATATAAATAGCTCGGTGTGTGGGGAGCATGGAGATAAGTAGAGATATGAGAGGGGCTAGAGGGAGGAATCACTAATGACATTTCCTATCTCGCTAAAGTTATCGGATTTTATCCTGGGGATTTTAGGTGGGGGAGTGACCCTATCAGGAGTGTGTTTGAAAAAGAGTCTCGTATCGGCAGCGTGAAGGAGAGGTCTGACTGGGATCTGAAGCGAAATGAACATTTAATAGATAGTGGGAGCTGCAAAGAACAGCAGAGACAGTGCACATTAGTGAGCCTTCAAAAATGTTTATTGAGTTGAAATGAATTGAAGAAGTTTGTTGAAACTTTCCTTTCTCACGTCTTATTTTTAGAAAATGTCAATAGCTGCTATTCATTGGGTTACTTCAAAGTTTCTCCACTGAACCCCGGTGAGGGTGTGAGACAGTTGAAGTCTGGGTGAATGACCCATCTCATCACAGATGCTTCAAAAATGTCATCAAACATTCCTCTACAGATGGGCCTATTGTTCAGCACGTCTTTACAGGTCCTGAGTCTTATGCTACAGTGTGATGTACAAAATAGTATTCTGCTTTTGGCACTTAAATTCCATACGAACCTTAATTATTCCCTTTACCTTTGGATAAACAGCATGTCAGCAATTGTGTCCACTTTGATTGCATTACTTTACCCTTTGGTTACTAACTACTCTTGCAGATGTTGTTTATACGCTTTCTCTTTTCCTTCTGGGTCATTTTCAGAATGTTTTTCCAATAAAATAAATCATTTAGCAGTTTCTTGTCAATACTTTTGAAAGTTTAGATATATCAAAGAACTAGCTGCCCACTGATTGAAAGCTTACTTCAGTATGTTTATTTTTGAAACACTTTAACATTTTTTGAATGTGTCATCACAACACTATCATATAAATGAAAAGAAATATAAATTTTCTTATTTTGCAAATCAGCGAACCAAGATAAAAAAAGTTGACTTATAAGAAGATGGTAAAAGTACTTAATTCAAAAAGGAAAAAGTCTCACAACTAAAAATCATTATTTTAATATCTATAGTATCTACCGTATATGGGTGGTAATAATTTTAGGCCAGTCTTGACAATGGAAAAATGTTATTATATAGACACATTTTTTAAATGGGTATATGTGTTTCCAACCTCATATGCTGAAATGCTTACAAATAATAATAAACCCAGGCCTATTTAGCACTTTGGCAAATATATGCAGATTCCTAAATAGCATCCCCCATTACAATGAATCAGAAGAACTTGGAAAAAATGACTGACTCCAAATATGGTGCAAACAATGTATAAATTTTGTCTGAAAGACTTTGATACATTCCCCAAGTCCAAGAAGCTTTGAAAAATTCCCAGGAACACATCAAAAGGATTCATAGTACAACTGGAAGAGGCGTATATCGTTAAGATGAGAAAATTGGAGCAGCAAAACAAGTGGTTACTGAAAAAATGATTGAAATTAATGATTAATGAAATAGGATCAATTCACCAATTGGTATTGTTATTTAATAAAAATTCCCTTAGTCACTTTTACAAGGTAACCATGCCCTGTGTAAACTGAAAAAGGGAAAAACTTCAACATTCATCCTGACATTCTTGTAATGAACTGCAGCAAAATAACTAATGAATTTTTAAAAATTAATGATTCTAGATGATAAATAAAAAAAAAATTGCTAAACCTATAGCATCATCATATGACAACCACTAATGAAATTGCAGAGATGCTGAAGAGGAATCAGGTAACCACACTTGAACCCATTAATCAATATTAGTCAAATTTCTTCTTGTGAGAAAGGAAAAGCAAACACAAAATTTCTATTGCAGGAAATACAAATATTTCACTAAAAAGTTAGACAATAATTAATTTCTTCTTATGTGGTATGTGGACAAAGGAGCTATTCTGGGAGAGAAAGATAATGACATTGGAGAGGTTGGGGCTACTGACTCAAAATGTAAGACTCAAATATGTCTGAAGGGTCTGTGGAGCAGCAGTGGTGCAGCAGCTACTCGGGGAACATAGCATGGACTGGGACTGAATATAGATTATATCTTGACCAGCAACCAATAGGAACTTTGCTCTTGATTGCAATAGAAGAGTTTGAAATTTCACCAATATTTGGGTAGCATAGTTACTGAGAGCACAGGTCAGCTGTGGAGGCTACTAACTAGAGATATGTTAAGCCATGAAAGTCACAATATCCCAATGCATAGTGATATCAGTCAAAATTAAAATTAAAACAATTTTTCCAAATAAGGGAGAAAGATAAGATCAAGTAATTGTCCCAAAACTGAATGCTTCCAATTTTAGGATCAGTAATATCTATCTATCCATCTCTCTATGTGCCTACTTATCTACTTATCTACATATCCAAGCTCTAATATTATATAGTAATCTTGGATTACTAACTTAATTTCACTGAGAATATCTCTCATTTATTTAGTGAGGAAAAATGTGTATGTCATAGTAGAGTTGTAATGGTTAAGGTACTGTATAAAAGTGACTCTTATAATGTATGCTATATTATAGAGTCTCACTAAATAGTCTGCATATAGTATATTGAATTGGTATAAAATGATAGAGCACTACTTATGTATTTGTGAAGGGGAAAAACAAGAGTGAGGAAAATAAGGGAAAACACACAAACTCCCAGTTCTGGAAAATTACATAAATTGAAAGAAAAGGCCCCTCTTTTACAGGAATAAAATTATAACCCAGTCACCATCCCTTGGTTTATGGCAATAAAGGAATAACACTGGAGCCCGGAATTCCATTTTGGATAACACAGATCTTGGGTCTGGATGTTTGAACAAGATACAAAGTCACAAGACAGTTTCTTGGAAGTCATTTTGATTTCCCACAGTCTAAATGCACAGATACATGAACATGATAAAGATTCTGTTGACCCAAATGGGTAAAGCTGGTGAGAAAAAACAGAGGCACTGGAGACAGGCCATAGACAGATGCTGCAGACCCCCTCCCCCCACATGGCCTGTATTCCGTCTTGTTGCTTACTAAATTTGACAACATTTTAACTTGAAAGTTATCCTTCTGACTTGAAAGAATTGTATCTTCGTTTTTTTAAAATTAATATTAAATCATAGCTATGTACATTAATGCGGTCATGGGGCACCACACACTGGTTTTATAAACATTTTGACACATTTTCATCACACTGGTTAACATAGCCTTCCTGGCATTTTCTTAGTTATTGTGTTAAGACAATTATATTCTACATTTACTAAGTTTCACATGTACCCTTGTAAAATTCACTGCAGATGTAATCCCACCAATCATCCCCCCACTTCCCCTTCCCCTCCTCCTTCCCCATATTCTTAGGTTATAACTGGGTTATAGCTTTCATATGAAAGCCATAAATTAGTTTCATAATAGGGCTGAGTACATTGGGTACTTTTTCTTCCATTCTTGAGATACTTTACTAAGAAGAATGTGTTTCAGCTCCATCCATGTAAACATGAAAGAGGTAAAGTCTCCATCTTTCTTTAAGGCTGCATAATATTCCATGTTAGCTGGCACATTGAAGTTTTGTTTACATTAATGCTTCATCTGACATTTATCATAGTTAAATTAAAGAGCATTATCTATAATCATAGAATGGTGGAATATTAAAAACTGAGACATCCACATATGGTAGGTAATAAATGATTCACATTATATCAAAGAATAAACTAATCCAGAATCATAATTTTTATTTAGTTGTAGTTGGTCAAGAACTTAGCATAGGTAAGTATTTCATAATAAAATTGAGCATTTTACTCAGTTCTGATTTTCTAAAATGTCTCTTGTGTTACATAATATTATTAACACCTGGTAGAAGTTTCTGTGAGAAATATATGTAGTTTTATGTGATGTTATTTTATTTAGAAAATAAAACAAAAACTAAACATTTGCTTAATTCAGCCAAATAAAGTTTATTATGCCATACTATAAAATACTTAATTCAGCCAAATAAAGATTAGTATGCCATACTATAAATAAGAGAAACTTGAAATTTATATTATGTTAGTAAATAGAATTAGATTTTTTAAAAATCAAATACAACAGTTCCATAATCCCTACCTTGTTCCAAAATGAATGCTTTATTTGTACAATAGTTGCATTAAGGAAATGTTTTCAAATGAAGCACAATTGTGATTTCCCTTACTTAGTATTAATATTTTATTGTCTATAGCAATTTAGGCAAATAATGATTTTATATTATTTTATCAAAATTATTAACACAACACAACATAAACTATATCATAATCTTTATAAGTGATTTTATTTCAAAATTTAATTTAAATGTTTATAATTTTCTCGTTTCTCTATATTTTCTCATTAAAAGGAAAATATTTTGGGTGTGTTTGCAATGATTCTTCATAGATCATATGGAAAAACAATAAATTGCTATCTCAACAAGGCTAAGGGAGCTAATGCAACTTTATGTGGGTCCAACTTCTCTTCTAATTCTGTGTCTTTTACTCTTTTCAAAAGGTGTTTTCTAACATGTAGTCACTGTTAAATTGGAATTAATTCATAAACATTCGCTTGTATATGTGAAAGTAAAACTCAGTGGAAACTAAGTAGGTAGGAGGGAGTGGAAGGAGGATGGGTATATTCACACCTAACAGGTACAGATCACATTATCGGCATGATGGATACACGTATAACTTTGACTCAAATTGCACAAAAGCAATTCACGTAATCAAAACTTTTGTACTCCTACCGTGTTTCCCCAAAAATAAAACATCCTCCAAAAATAAGACCTATATGCAGGTTTCCTTCTGGGTGAAATATAAGGCATCCCCCTGAAAATAAGGCCCCCCAGGCTCTGTCTCGAAATGAAAATTAATTTACCGTAAATTGGTTGCTAAGGCTGCCCCGACTGGACTCTAGCAACCAGTGAAATTACGCGGAGTCCTGACGTCACTGCTGTGTGGACGCAGAGCGTAGGTCAGAGTGAGTGGTGAGTGCGAGGGCAGGAGAGAGAAATTCACAGTTTGTCTGGTTTGTGTTGACAACTACCCTACTACCATACCATATACAGGTAATAAATTTCCTTTATTTTCATTTAACAATAAATGTGTACCATTCTTCTTCATGGAAAAATAAGACATCCCCTGAAAATAAGATCTAGCGCGTCTTTGGGAGAAAAAATTGTGAGGAAACAGGGTATAATATTTGGAAGATAAATGAATGAAGAAAGAAAGAAGGAAGGAAAGGAAGGAGGGAAGAAGGAAGGGAGGGGGGAGGGAGGTAGTGAGGGAGGGAGGAAGGAAGAAAGGAAAAAAGGAAGGAAGGAAAGAAGGAAGGGAGGAAGGAAGGAAGGAAGAAAGGATTAAGTAAGTTACCTAAAGTATTTCCCAATAAACTCTTCCTATTATACCTCTGTTCCAAGAAATCCCACTAAGGCATGGAAAGTTTATCTCAGCAGTGGCGCCCTTATTATGGTCAGATCCGAGACATGACAGATGATTGCACTGCACAGAGCAGATTCAAAGAACTGCTCCCACACACCAAAAAGCCACCCTCTTCACTAAAATATGCAACAGCATGTCACCCACCATATACTCACACTGCTGACTTCCAAGTGAAAGAGTCTAGTAAAAGTTTCAATATTCTGCTGTTTATTTCCTTGGGTAGGCATCACTAACATTGTCTTTCCAAACTGAGAGAAGGGAGCCAGGCTTTGTATCCATATTAACTGATGATTGGATATAGGTAGTCCTAAAGACGGGGCACAGTCGTAGATGGGAACCTTCTTTTGGCTGATGGCAATACACTGAGATAGACTAATCTTTGAACTTTTAGTGTCCAAGACTGCTGGCATCATGATCCTGAGAGGGAGACCCCAATTATGCACCACAGCTACAAGTCAATTGTATGGTGTGGGTGTTCAACCTCCTGGCTGTTTAACCTCCAAGTCCAGCTTTCTGGCTCACCAAGAAATTGTGTGTTAAGAAGCTTAGTCACATGCATTTTGTTTAATTAAAATACAGTAGAAACTCTGTAAGTTGAATATCCAAGGAATGGTAACAAATTGGTCAACATATGGAGGTGGTCAACATAAGGAACTGGGTTTGCTGTACTGATAGGTAAATGTGGTGCCTGTCTGGTCTATGAAAATTAGGTCAACTTAAGGAGGTGGTCAACCACGGAGATACACTATAGGTTATATTTCATTCAAGTAACAGTCCTGGCTGATAACCTTGTATTTCATTAATTTATTCTAAATTCTTACAGAGGTTACTTATCCCACTGATAACTGAAAATTAGAATGTTTCATGATACAATGAATGGAGGGCTTTCAAGATTGTATAAGGACTGTTGGTATGAAACAAGGATAGAGAAAATCAGTCTTTAAGTATGTGTTTTTCCTAATCTTTCTTTACATTGGAGATTGTAAGTGAAGATTATGTGTCACGGAGGCAATAATGGTGTAGTTTTCATCTCAATATACTCCACAATAAGCTCCCTCATTGACCAGCACAGGGAGGAGGCAGGAGCATCAGAGCAGAGGGAGGCGTTACGTGTGTCTTCACCAAAAGATAAAGGCGGAAAGAAAGAAAGAAAATATTAATATATCCAAATGGCGGTAGCGTGGATGAAAATGGGTTATTTGTTTTTGTCTTACTATTTCTCCTAGAAGGTAAATATTAATTAGGTAGAACAAAGGCAAGCCCTACTCCTGCAGGTAAAACTTGCAATAATAATATATGTGTGCGTCTGTGCCCCAGGAGACTCGGAAACATTCTAATTGCTCTTGAAAATTGGAAAAAAAAAGTAAGCCAGGTGAATTTTTTAGCAAGAAGTTACTCCACTTTGCTCATTATCTTCTTTAATTCTGCATTCTCTAATTCTATAATTCTGATGTGTGACTATTAGGATGGTAGGAATAGCCTCCTGCCAAGAGTAACACAGTGTGGGAGCTAGAATAGAAAACAGAGATTGTATCAGAAAAAAACTGACATGTAGAGAATGTCTAGAGAACCTGAGAGGAATCTCAGTAGTAATCGCAGAAGAAGCATTGGCAAGGAGCTTGGAGGCTCAGGAAGGCCAACAGAGTCTCGAAACACCACTGATTTTCAAGTGCTGTGGGCTGCTGGTAGGACTATTAAGCCCACGAAGGAAATCTATGCAGCCCCTGCTGTTGATCCATCTGCAGAAAGTTTCATATGCCAGTTTTCCTAATTAGGGTGGGCGAGGAGGGCGTCCTATTGAGATTAAGTCCACAGTACAATAAAGGAAGAAACTGCTTTCCACTTAATTGAGATGCTACCAAGAAATGTGCTAATTATCAAGACAGAAGAACATTTTGTGTATGTGGTAACTGCAGTTCTTAAATGAAAAGATTTGAGGCGATCTTTGGATTCATTACTGAACAAGGAACAGTGCAGTCTGCTGAGGATGTTGATTCAACTAACGGTTCAAGTATATTTATTTGATCTCCAACCCTGGTTTAACTAGAATTCCACTGTGCTCAGAGTGTGCAATAGACCTTCTCCTTTTCACCTAAGAAAGGGCATTCAGAGGTGTTATTTTCAACTAGATGAAGATGTGTTTTTTAAATTTTATTAGGATGTGTAAATTTCATGGATGCTTATTCTAGAAAATGAAAAACATTTTTAAATATGGCAGGATCTTGCAGCTGCAGAAAGTTGTGACATCGTTCTCCTCATAAGGGTCACGAGGGACACTTCTATAATAACAGATTAACAAGAGAAAAGCACAGCAAATTTATTTAATCAAAGTTTTGTTTAACACAGGCCTTCAGATAATGAAGACCGAAACACTCAGAGAAAACTGTTTTCATGTGTAGGTTCAATGAAGAAGGGGCAGCTGTGTGGACAGAAAGCTGTGATTCCAGGGCAACAGTCTGCGGAGGAGAAGCCACAAGGCCTGTCTGTTCAGATTTTTTTCTGGCTTCTCTGTGCAGCATACCTTCCCCCCAGGTAGGAGGCAGGACCCCTTAGGAATAAAGATCTCTAAGAGAGGCAAGAGACTGACATGTTTAGGTTTTCTGGCTTGCTTGGGAAAAGGGATTTTAGTTTCTATGACCTATTTTGGGGAAAAGGAATTCTGGATTCTATAATATGCTTGAGTATAGAAAAAGGGGGCCTGAATAGGAGGACAGAATCTGACCAGAAATACCTTGCTCGTCAGGTCTCCAAGGCCTTCAGTTAAAAGAACTTAGCACACCAAGCCTATGTACTTTTAGGTACCATGTTCTGTGTCTCCAAAATACAGATTATCAACACAACAAATGCCCAATGTCGTGGTTTCAGATATAAATCATAATAACATTGTTTTCATTTTATTATTTCCTGGTTTTTTTTTAACATGTTTCCTCCTTACAGTTTTATAATGTTACCCATTCTGCAAGATAGACGAAATGTGAAGAGTGTTTGTAAATAGCATCTAGCTCTGCAATACTGGATTAGCATTTTAATTAGTATTAACCTTTTATATTATTTTGTTTTCATGTTACATTTCTCCATTGATTTTTAAATCACATTCATCTGGCTTTATGAGTTAAATAAATATGAAAGGTATTCTTTTTATTCTTTTTATCTCAAACTTTCTCTGACTACTTTATTTTTTTATTTTTTTATTTTTATTTTTTTATTGTTAAATCACAGCTGTGTACATTAGTGCAATTGCCTGTACCCATTCTAAGATGCACCATAGATGTGGCCCCACCCATTACCCTCCCTCCATGACTACTTTAAAAATTCTTACTCATGTATTTGATTTTTAAAGATGCCATTTATAAATTAGCTTGACAGAAAGGCCATAGCAGGCGATATTTATAATTTGATCTTCCTTATTAATATGTTCACATCAAGTTTGCGTGAACACTTGGGACATAAAAAAATATATCTTTTCAAAGTTAAGGATTTTTTTCTAAATTAGAAGACTTATTTGACAACTAATAATATAATGTATTACTTTATAGTATTTAGCCAGGCATGGTAGAGTAGTCCTCAGTACTGAGGAGGCTGAGGCAGGAGGATTACTTGAGTTCAGGAGTTCAAGGCTCTGGTGCACTATGATCTCATCTGTAAATAGCTACCATAAACCATCCTGAGAAAAATAGAGAGAACTCATCTAGAAGTGTATACAGTGTATATAATTATAATAGATTCACTATAGACATATATAGTGAATTAAGATTTACTATATTATATACGTAAATGTAGACTGATTTATTGATAAATATGAAATGTAAATAGATACAGGTTCCATCCAGGACTTCTATTATCATCTCCACAGTCTCAATTCTATATTTGTATACAGAGCATGATGATGCAATGTAATTTGTAAAACACATACACAATTTATGTCTCTGTTTTGAAACCCTAAATGTGGTTTTGGTAATACTGTTTCATACTAGGAAAGTAAAACATATAGTTTATGTAGAAGTAAGCAAGGTTAAGGATTTATCTATTTCTCTGCCACAGCACAATCATTCAACTTCAGTTGTTCCTTTGTTATTAAAAAAGCTTTTATTTTCCTCATCTTTAAACCAGCTTGTATAGTCTGGTAACAACCTCCTCTAACTAGTCATTACAAAGATGAACAAAAACCTAAATATACATAACACATACACACAAATAAATATTTCCATATAAGGCAATGCTGTATCTTAGTCATTTTGCACTGTGTTAACAAAGTATCTGAGCCTAGATGGTTTATAAACAACAAAATGTGTTTCTTATAGTTATGCAGCTGGAAGATGAGGTTGCTATCACGGTTGGGTTCTGGTGAGGACCCTCTCTTGGGTGATAGGAGGCCACCTCCTCATGTGCTCTTACTGTGGGGAGAATACTGGCTATCCCTCTGGCCTCTTCTTGTGGGGGGCTAAGCCCATTCTTGAAGGTGGGCTTTACTTCCACAGGTGGGCTTTAACTCCCCAAATTGTCAGAGTGAGATTAGGGATTCAAAGTACAGAGTGTGGGGGAAAGCAGACATGCCAAGTACCTATAAACTCTGGGAGCATCTGGAAAGCTTATTGTCTTCCTGCTGCAGGTGGAATGGGCGTATCCAAGGAGGCTACAAAATAATTAACATTTGACCTATATCTAGAAGGGTGGGAGAATTTCCTAAAGAAAACTCATCAAAAGGTGAAAAAGCTATCTCACATAAAAATGCAACATGGAAATTGACAAAGAGGGTGCCAAAATATTTTTACACATTTTAAAAAAGAAAAAAGAAAGTATTAAAAATGTAATACTCAATATATACTGAGAACATTTGTAGCCTTGTACATTGGGTCTTGTATCTTTTGCAATTGCAGCCATCAAAGGTGACCTGAGTATTTTTATTTTCCTTTCTTAAAATGTGTATACATTTTGTTTGGCATCTTTTGTATATGAGAGATGATACTGGAAGGTGATCTATTCCAGTGTTTCTCAATAGTCATTTCATTATCACTATCCTCCCCATGAAGATTCTTTTCAGGTATTTTTTTCTTACTCATCACCTTAATCTCATTAAATTTCAAAAATGAAGATTTTGTTGTGTCGTGTTAAGTTTTATGCAACTAAATTTTGATATGCTTACAATATCGAAGAATTATTTTGCCTTATCAAAACTCAGTCTCATCCCTATTGTAGACAGTACACATGGTTGAGAATGTGTGATCAACTCTAATAAGATATTAAGCATGTAGAATTCTTAGAAGAAAATGATACAAGGATATTAGAGAAGCAAGAAGCATCTGGATATGATGGAACCTGATGAGATATTTTGGAACCTCAAAGTAGAAATAGTGAATCACTAACGTAAAGTAGAAGTACACTCAGGGAACAAAGAGTAACTTAGTTTAGAGACCTAAAAGAACCTGAGGGGCACAATAGGGGGAAATGTGTGAAAGTCTTAAATTTTTTAATTTCAGAATATTACAGGGCACATACATTTGTTTACATAATTTGGTTTTGAACATTTTTAGTTAAAGTTATAAGTGTGCCCTTTAATTCCAGAAAATGTGCATTGTGCCAGTAAGGTGTGAATTTCCACCTCTAATAATCAGGAAAATGCAAATCTAAATCACATTAAGTATTGCCTAACTCCAGTGAGAATGGCTTTTTATCAAAAAAATCCCCAAACAAGTGCTAGCATGGATGTGGAGAGAAAGGAATGATTATACACGGGTGGTGGGACGGCAAACTAGTACAACTTGTATGGAAAGTAGTACGAAGACCCAAAGAACTAAAAGTAGACCTACCATTGAATCCAGCAATCTCACTGCTAGGTATTTACTCAGAAGGAAATATGTATATATTTTTGTGAGTATTTTTAAATTTATATTTGCACTCAAATGTCCATAGCATCAAAATTGCAAAGATGTAAAAAAGGCATTTTTATTGTACTATGAAATAGTTTAATATCATAGGGCAAATAAATTAACTTTTAGGCAGAAAAGAATGCTATTGAATCATTCTTAGTTATATGCAGTCTAACTTTATGAAAATGGTTACTTCACATTAGGCATATATCTATGTAATGAGGAGGATGATTTCTTCATTTTTAGGATTTTTAAGGATTGCGTAACATGGGATACTGATGTGGTCTGCCACATCTTTAGACTATTTCTGGGTTCGTTCCACTGTGGTTTAAAATGACCTACTGGTTATTCATGGAACTCAGTTTCATCTTGGGAAACAGAAAAATACACCTCTCACATGTGTGCATTTATGAATATTTATTAGCTTATTATTTTGTCTCGATTAAGGTCATATAAATGTAATTTAATTTGTAGATTTTACCCCAAAATGATGAGAGTTGTTTGCATGCTAATAAATTTATAATTATAAAATATTTCAGGTAAAGATTCAGCAAATGATAATAAACATTTTTTTTTTTTTCAGGGCAGTAGCAATTATTTTCCGAGTCTCCTTTTTATAATGGCATTAGGATAGATTTTGATTTCTAGGCACATTTCCAGATTTTGTCAATCTCAGATATTAATGAACAATTCATTGCACATGCCTTAGCATATTCTAAAATAACAATGTACTAAAGATAATGACCTAGATTGCATGTGTTTCCTTCTCGATAGACAATTTTAAATTTTGGAATTGCTGAAAATACAGCAGAAGTACTTAGATCCACCTGGACAAGGTCATACCTGGGGCTAGTTGGTACCCAGGGCTAGAGGCCAAGGCTTCACAAACAAGCAATGCTGGGGGCTAAACAATCTGCCCTTTTTTATTTTTTTGCTGCACTAAAATGATGAATGAATATTGTTACAGTCAAGAGACAGAGGCTCTCTCTATGCTTTTATAGCTTATAAAATCAGGATGCATTATGCTAGGGGATATGTAGAAAGTGGGAGAGAAACAGATGGAAGTTTTCATTTTTATTATCAGATATCATTATAGTCTAATCGTGGGAGCAATTAGTCACGGAGAAAAAAGACATCGGGGTATTAATAATAACTGAGAATTAACAACAGTTAAAATTGCTGTGTATGTACATGAACTGTTGGAGTGTGTGAGTTGTGTGTATGTTTGTGTGTGTGCATGTATGTTGTGACTGGTGTGTGTTTGGGGGGGAGAGAAAATGGGCTTTTAAGTTCAAATGGCATTATTACAATTGTGCACATACTTTATAAATAATTATAACTTAAATGGGGGAGAAATATGGCATCTATGTTTTATTTTAGGTAATGATTGCTCTTTTATAATGGAAGATTTTTTCTTACATAATTTTACAAGAATATTTAGTGTTCATAATAAATTCTTAGTGAAACCTGTCAGTTTGATTTAAATTGTAGTTAATGGAAGTTCTGTGTTTGTTACATAAGGTAGCAATTGTTATTGTAGCAGGTTTCTGTCAAGAATTGACCCTTTTAAATGTTCACCATTATTTTCCTATACAGTGGTTGTTTATTCATTTGGTGCCACTGACTTAATGTGTTTAAGGAAATTTCAAAAATATGTATCTTAACTACTTCAAGTAAGTTACTATTAAACGTATTAAAATGAAAGCATAAATCATCTACTGCAATGAGTTTATTTCTGAGGATGCAGGAATATTTTGCTGTATTCCTATTCCCTTTAGTCCTTTTTTTCGGGTTCATTTGCTCTTCCTGCTTTCTTTGATAGTGTTCAATGTCTGCTTCCCTGGTTAGACTTACTCACTTTTCTTTTGCCCTATCTTTTCAGTATCTCTAAAGTATTACTTTACTTTTCTTCCTCTTTTGATCTTTTTTTGTTATTGTTTCCTTATTAAGCATTTTATACTGCTGATATTTTCAGTCTGTTTTTATACCCCTCCCTCTGATTTAGCATTTCTTTCCTTCCACATTCTTCATTTTATTCTCTAGTGAAATTGAAGACTTAAAATTTTCATCACTGCACTTAGCAAAAATGACATGCACATATTGCTAAATATTGACGAACAATTACTTTTTTTTTTTTTTGACAGTGTATTGCTTTAATACCTACTCCATTCTAACACTTGTGAAAGATACTAGAGATAATACAATGAATTAGACCTTTTTTTTTTCTGTAAGAAACTTATTTGCATATTATATAATATGGTTTACAGGACCAAATATGTGCACTTTATATTACAGCCCCATTGTTTTAATACATTCTTATTACAAAATTTATTAATGAGAGATTTACATTTCCTTAGTTCAATTTTCCGACTATTCTCTGAAATTTAATTTTTAAAAAACTGGTTAAAATCTTGGTTTCTGGCTTAGCACGCGTAGCTCAAGCAGCTAAAGTGCCAGCCACATGCACCAGAGCTGCAGGTTCGAATCAAACCCAGGCCCGCCAAACAACAACGACAACTACAACCAAAAAATAGCTGGGCATTGAGGTGGGCACCTGTAGTCCCAGTTAATTGGGAGGCTGAGGCAAGAGAATCGCTTAAGCCCAGGAGTTGGAGGTTGCTGTAAGATGTGATGCCACAGTACTCTACTCCGGGCAACAGCTTGAGGCTCTGTCTGAAAAAAAAAAAAAAAAATCTTGCTTTCTAAGAGGTCTTCTATCAAAAATATCAGCCCCATTCCTAGTAACTTCTATCTCTCTATGTGCCTCCTGATTTTTGTATAATACTTGCTGAACAGCATTATTATCAATCACAGGGCTATGTTCTATACACAGCAGTCTTACTAAAGATTAATCTGGTTTTGACATTTTGTGCCAAATAAATCTCATCTCCTGAAAGAGTTCTAAAATAAGAGCATCTCGAGATAAAGAACTAAATTTCTAGGCCAAAAGCAAAGCTGGCATAGAAGCTTGATTAAAAAATACGCCTTAATTTCAAACTACTGTCCTAAACTCCTCTTGTATAAAGTAAGCCTGTGAACTTACCCATTCAGCTTTACCTGAAAAAAGAAGATAATTAGGAAATCTTTAAAAAATTCAATTCTTGCTCAGTTAGTCAATTAAAACAACAGCAAAAGAACACAGTAAGTCAGGATGGGAGTTAGCAACTGACCACACACTCCCTGTGTGGCGACATTTGTACTGCAGTGACATGACAGATAAATTCAGCCATATCCAGGCTGGCTTCTTTATAGGCTTTGGGCTGGCATCAAGAAAAGGGATTAATCCAAGCATAAAATGCCCCAGTGAGGATTTGTTTTATAAACAGCATTCCAGCAGCTGGAACTGTCTTGTAAAACCACAAGCTATGACCAAGCCTGTACTAATTAAGGAGGATTTGGAACAGACAGATGGACTTTTTTGAATCTGGCCCAATCATTGGGATAGGATAGGACATGCATTGGGAAAATAGATCCAGTTCTAGGACTTAGGGGTAATTTGAATTAATCAGTAAGCTCATGGTATTTACCAGATTGTATCAAACAGATTATATTTCAAGCAGGTTATAGTTCAAGTAAGACATCAATGATTAAAGATTAAGTAAAGGGAATTACAAAAGTTATACAGCAAAAAGCAAATAAGGTAGACTAAAAAAGGTGATGACTCTGGAAATAGTAGAAACATGGAATTAAGCCGATTGACTCTCAGAAAACAGTGAAAGATAATCTAATATTGTGGTGTCAAGATCCAGCAAAGGTCTAGCTAGAGCGTGAAATGGTGGAAAGAACATATTATTCAAATAGGGATTTAAAGAACCAAAGCAATGAAGAAATTCATTTTTAAAACAATTAGAACTTGAGTTCAGAATGTAGGTATAAAGATTAAAAAATGAAATGGAATGCACAATTGTAACTGTGATGGTAATACTAATCATGTTTGAAATACTGAATTAAAATTACTCAATCATACTGTGCTGAGGGTTTTTATAAGACAAAGAATTCAAAGAAAGGTTTACGTTATATGTAATAGTTAAATTGTTCCATTTGTACAGAAAAGTGAAACTATTAAGGGATAATTCGCACTTGAACAGAATAATTATCTGTCCTTTCCACAGGCATATTATTTAACATCTCTAGGGGTTAGTTGTCCATCGCCTCCTCCCATATGTTTCTTTGTAGGATTATGTTTGAAATGGTTACCCAGGTGATTCTGACATGTGATGGATGTTGCCACATTAATCACCACTCTTATTTTTGAACCACGACTGGAATTCAAAAATGGTAAAAGTAGGAATGCCACCTTTAGTTCCAATTTACCTATCCCACCAGTCTACTTAAATTCCCATATTTTCCTTCTGCATTCCTCAAGTAATCCTTATCCATCCAAATTCTACTACATCTGTTACCTTTTTGTCTAATTTTTATGTCAACATCTCACTATGGGTGGTTACCATATTTTCTGGGTGTTACATTTTAATATCCGTTTAGCTACTCAGACATTTCTTATTGTTGGTTTCACTTCCAAATAGACCTCATTATGCACTTTAGCAACACCTCAAAAAAAGGAGTTGATGAAAACAAAATAAATTTTCTCTTTAACCGAAACATTAATTTCTCAGAAATAAACTTGCTTGATTTTCAATTTTGAGTATTGAATAGTTAAAGATTAAAAATAAATATTTGTACAGTGACCCTTAAGCAACATGGAAATTAGAGGTGCTGATGTCTAAAAAAAAGTAAAAAATTGGTGCATAACTTTTGAATCTAAAAAGCTTACTGGGCGGCACCTGTGGCTCAGTGGGTAGGGCGCCGGCCCCATATACTGAGGGTGGCTGGTTCAAACCCAGGCCTGGCCAAACTGCAACAACAAAAAATAGCCGGGCGTTGTAGTGGGCGCTTGTGGTCCCAGCTACTCAGGAGGCTGAGGCAAGAAAATTGCCTAAGCCCCGGAGTTGGAGGTTGCTGTGAGCTGTGTGATGCCACAGCACTCTACCGAGGGTGATAAAGTGAGACTCTGTCAGTACAAAAAAATAAATAAATAAATAAAATAAATAAATAATAAAAAGCTTACTAATAGCCTATTATTGACTGACAGCCTTAATAATATAAATGGTCTAATAATACATATTTTATATGTATTATGCAATGTATATTTCATGCACTGTATTCTTAGAACAATGTAAATTAGAGTGAGCACAATGTATTAAAATCAAAAGAAAGAGGAAATATATTTAATTTTTTCAAATGGAAATGGATCATCGTAAAGGTCCTTATTCTTACTGGCTTCATGTTTAGTAGGCTGAGGAGGAAGAGGAATTGGCAGAGTTTGTCTCATCTCATAGGTGGCCAGAGAGTAAAAGGTGGAGGAGTTGGAGGGAAATGGAGGAGGGATCAGCATACTCAGTGTAACTTCAGGAAATACGTCACATCGTTATTTCCGTGTGACCTTTTGCTTTTTAATTGCTCTTAAAATGTTTCTATTTGGTGTCACACTTTCTCTTACCATTTTCTTTAGCATTAGTGCCCATACCATAGACGGGCCCGGGTAGCAAAAGCAATACCAAGAGGTCTCAAATAGTCAGAGCCCTTATGCCAGACAGACTAAGGTAAATTTATTTCCTGGCATTGCTTTGTCGATGTCTTTTTCCTCATCATCTGGCACTGGTTCAAAAACTCTTATTTTTATAGAGTTGTCCTTTGTTAACTCTCTTGTGTGGTATGTATTAATTCCTGAATCTCTTCAAAATTCATATCTTGAAACACTTCTTCCTCCACCCCCACCTGTTTGATCATATCCACAATCCCTTTCTCAATTTCCTTGATTGGCTTTACTGTGAAATTATGTGAAATCCTGTGAAATTATGCATAGTATCTGGACCCAGTTTTTTCCAGCACAAATTTGTTGCTTCAGGCTTGATGACTTTCACACATATATATTTTTTTCTGTGAACAGTGACGGCATCTTCAGTGTGCAATACTTTAAAAATCTCTTGATGCTTTCTCTCTTGGAGTGCTCTTCCATACCACTGACAATCCTTTCCATAGAGTACCATGGGTAGTGAGCTGTGAAGGTCCTTATGACCCCCTGATCTAAAGGCTGGTAGAGTTGTTGCATGTAGCGGCGCGTAGATCACTTCAGCCACTTCTGTACTGAACTCATGGGGTTCTGGATGGACAGGGGCATTGTTGAATATCAAAAGAAATTCCAGGGTAGTTCCTTCTTGGCAAAATATAATACTAGACAGATTATTGAGGCAGAAGATCAATATGGACTTAAAAGGAACTCTAGAATAAATAAACATAACAAACATTTACAGAACATTCCAGCTCCAAACTGCAGAATTTTACTTTCTTCTCGTCAGCTGTCAGTCCATGGGACATTTTCCAAAAATAGAACATACCCTAAAACACAAAATAAGACTCAGAAAATTTAGAAAAATCAAAGTCATACATATGATCTTCTCTGATCATAATGGAATAAAACTAGAAGTGAATTCAAAGAGAAATTCTCAAAATTATGCAAATACAAGGAAATTAAACAACTCGTTATGGAATGATCTTTGGATTATTATAAAAATCAAGATGGAAATCATAAAACACCTCAAACTGAATGACAAGGCCAACACAGCTTCTGAAATCTATGGGATACAGCCAAAAGCAGTGGGAAGGAGAGTTTATAGCCTGAAATGCTTACATAAAAGAGGCAGAAGGTTCACAAAAGAACACTATGTTTCACCTCTGCTTCTGTTCAGAGCAGAATTAAATAAAATGGAAACCAAATGAAAAATACAAAAGATCAATAAAATAAAACAAATTTTAATATAAACATAACTATGAGACCACTATGTGGATGAACTGGACATAGAGGAGGAAGGAATGAGGTAAGCTCTATCAGAAATGAAAAAGGAAGTATTACAGCTGAAACCATAGAATTATAAAATACCGTTCATGACTTCTTTTAAAATCTCGGTGCACAAAAATAGAACACTTTGATGAAATATATAAATATTTGAAAACACATGACCTCCCAAACCTTAATCATGAAGAAATAGTAATCCTAATCAGATCAATAATGAGTGGTGAGACTGGATCAGTAATAAAATCACCCCCCCGTGCAATAAAATAATAATAATAATAATAATAATGATAATAAGTTCCAGACCAGATATATCATAGCCCAATTCTACTGGACTTAAAATGAGGAACTGGAACCCATTCTAGTGAAATTCTTCCATAACATCAGGAAAGAGGGAACTCTTCCTCACTCGCTCTACACAGCCTGTACTACCTTGATACCAACTCCAGGAAAGGACAAAACCAAAAAAGGAAACCATAGATCAGTATTGCTTATGTACACAGTGAAAAAACCTCTGCAAAATACTAGCAAACCAAATTCAATAGGGCATCAAAAAGATTATTGATCATAATCAAGTGGGTTTCATCCAAGGATCCAAGTGTAGTTCAATATATGCAAATCAATAAACATGATTCACCACATGAATGGAAGTAAAAACTAAGACCATGTGGTCATCTAAATAGATGTAAAAAAAAAAAAAAAAAAAAAAAAAGCATTCAATAATATTAAGCATTCTTTCACAATAAAAATCTTGAACAAATGAAGCATATAAAACCCACTTAGGACAAACCCACAGTCTACATTATACTGAATGGAAAAAAGTGGAGGAACTCACTCTTAGAACTCTAACAGGACAAGCGTTCTCACGATGACCACTTCTGTTAACATACTACTGAGAGTCTTAGCCAGACCAATCAGGCAAGAGAAAGAAATAAAAGTCATTCAAATTGGGAAATAAGAGGTCAAACTATCCCTAATTGCAGGTGATATAATTTTGCATCTAGAAAATCCTAAAGATGCTACCAGAACACTCCCAGAATTATTAAACAAACTTTCTAAAATCTCAGGTTGCAAAATCAATGTACACAAATCAATACCATTTTTGTATATTAATAATATTCAAGCTGAGGCTCTAATCAAGAACATAATACCATTAAAAATGAATTTTAACAAGTGCATCCCAGTTATACAACATGTTATAATAGTTGCAAACATTATGTGGGGGAGAGAGGAAAGAAAGATAAGGAAACTGCTCCATTTTTATGTTAATCCTCACCTGTTCTAGATAAAAGGATGCATGAATTAAAAATAACTATTTAGAAAAATAGCTGCAAAGAAAATAAAATGCCTAATAATATACCTAACCAAGGAAGTTAAATATCTCTACAAAGAAAAATACTACTAAAAAAAAAAAAAAAAAAAGGATGTCACAAGCATATGGAAAAACATCTCATTTTTTTTTCAAGATGTATTATACTGAAGTAAACATGAATGAAAGGACATGAGAACCGTGAGAGGCCACTCTTTACTGGTATACGTAATTTAATGAAAAAAAGAACTGCTTGTGTGAAGAGATTAATTTCATACAGTTTTTTAATTTCATGTTTACAACACTTGAGCTCACTAAAGTATCCACAAGAGGTAGGTGAAAAAAATCTTTGCGGTAGGACACAATGTATTAGGTGAAAAAATCTTTGCTGTAGGACACAATGTATTACAGTACATTTTATGCAATTATGTTTTAAAACTTCATCTTTACATTTGTTTACACTTCTTTCCTTTACAAATAGAACCAGGTGTGGTCTGCAAGCATTTGTGTGCACAAGTTTTGATAAACTTTATCTTTTCACAATACATCTGTGTATGTTTTATGGTAGTAAATGATAAAATAGATCAGTATATACATGTATTTTATGAATTGATGACATTAACTATATATTGTTTATATTTCTAGGATAGGTGGTTCATTTGAAAGATTTTTCAAATTGTTGCAAATCTCTGAAACATTTTCGAATACATTTATTGAAAATTAATGTATGTACGAGTGAACCTGTGTAATTTATACTCTTGTTTTTCCACAGTCTATTTATATATGTTATGTATTTATAACACATGTTCACTTATTCAGAAAAAATTAGAAATTTAAATATATTACAGACATGTTTAATTTACGCTGACATTGAAGATTTTATTTCTAATTTTTACAGCCATTTGTGATAGAGATAAATTTAAGACTAAGTTAAAAATTCTAAACCACGTGTGATAAAGCAAGATTTCCATTCTGTTTCAATGTCTTTTTCTGTTTCTATTTGATTTGAAAAGGTGTAAAGACACAGACCCTTGACTATAATTCTTCAAATTTTGTTGTCAGTGTGCTAAACACTTTGAATATATCATAGTTTTATGTATAATTATAAATATAAAAAGTGTGTCACATATGTTATGTACATTACAGAAATTTATTTTTCTTTTAATAGCTCTTCCTTAAAAAAGCCTGCAAGTTGGAATAGCACATAGCAAAACATAGGAAGAAAGTGCTGCCAGTCTTTCAACGTGAAACCAAAATGATGAAACCCTTCAAAATGAAGCAGAATAATTACGGCTGTCGGTCTTCCAAGTTTGAAACCAAAGAGTGACCAAGAGCACAAGGAACTCAGCGTACAGCAGTTAGGACTCTCAGGCAGGGCAGAGTAGATAAAAATACTAAAGAGAGAAGATACAGGAAGAAAATTAAAGAAGGGACTCCTGTGTACCCCTTGAAACTGGACAAATAGCATTTAATGGAAAAAGATCAGAAGTATTTTTCACCCTTTACTGATTTCTGGGCACATTATTGAACTTTTAATTAAAAAAAAATGTTTTTCTAATAAAGACTTGTATCTATACACTCATATTATTCTAGTTTAACTGTAGAATTCATGATTCTACCAAAATTGAAAACAAAATTCAAATTAAATCTCTTGTAACAGCTTTGTACATGTGGATCCAATACTGTCATGAGAATCTTATAAGTGTATTCTCAGCATATCAGGCTGAAAATTAGGAAAATATGTTAGCCTTACTTTCTCATAGAGAGATACCAACATTGCCTTCAGAGTCTATGGCTATGTATTTAAAGCACAAAAAAACAGTGTAATGGATATCGGTTTCTATTATTAATACAAATTAAAAGAAATATCAATAAATACTGCATGATATAACTGAAAATAAAGAAGAAAATTTCTGAAATGATTATCCCAGAACCAACTTTGAATTTTCAGTCTAAGTATACATTATTTTTCAGAATGATATGTTTTTGAAAGGTCATGTAAATTTTTATACTCAGAAAAATTCTATCACATACTAAATTTACTAAGAGATGTTACTGAAATTTCAAAATGAATATTTTGCAAGGTTAAGACTTTTATTTTAAAGTAAATATTCACCTGAACTTAAATTGACATTTTAAAGTTAATTTTTACACAACAAACATGCTTTAAAAGGGGAGACATGTTTTATATTCTAGAGAAGGTAAAAAAGACAAACCTTTCAGTAGTCTTCATGCTAAGTACAGCTAAAAATATAAATCAGTATTAGAAATGTGGAGAAAGGTAGAATTCTGACGTAAAGCCATCTGGTCCTGGGCTTTTCTTTTTAGGGAGATTTTGTATAGTTGATGCTATTTCAGAACTTATTATAGGCCTGTTCAACATTTTCACTTCGTTCTGGCTAAGTCTTGGTAGGTGGCATGCTTCTAGGTATTGGTCGATTTCTTTCAGATTTTCGTATTTGTGAGAGTAGAGTTTCTTGTAGTATTCGTTAAGGATTTTTGGAATTTCTGAGGGGTCTGTTGTTATTTCATCATTACCATTTTTGATTGATGAAATTAGAGATTTTACTCTTTTTTTCCTTGTTAGGTTGGCCAGAGGTTTATCTATTTTATTGATCTTTTCAAAAAACCAACTTTTGCATTTATCGATCTGTTGTATAATTATTTTGTTTTCAATTTCATTTAATAATGCTCTGATTTTGGTTATTTCTTTTCTTCTGCTGGGTTTGGGGTTGAACCGTTCTTCTTTTTCCAGTTGCTTGAGATGTTTCATTAAATTATTAACTTCCTCTCCTTCAGTTTTCCTGAGGAAGGCTTGCAGTGCTATAAATTTCCCTCTTAGGACTGCCTTTGCAGTATCCCAGACGTTCTGGTAATTCATGTCTTGATTGTTGTTTTGTTACAAAAATTTGGTGATTTCCTTCTTAATCTCATCTATAACCCAATGTATTCTTCAGCATAAGGTTGTTTAGCTTCCATGTTTTTATATGGGTATGCAGGTTCCTGTTGTTATTTAGTTCAACTTTTATTCCATGATGGTCTGAGAAGATGCAAGGAATAATTTCTATTTTTTTTTAATTTGCTGAGCTTAGATTTGTGGCCTAGGATGTGGTTGATTTTGGAGTATGTTCTGTGGGCTGATGAGAAGAATGTGTATTCAGTACTAAACCTCTTCCAAAATATAGAAAAAGAAGGAATATTACCCAACACATTCTACGAAGCAAACATCACCTTGATCCCCAAACCAGGGAAAGACCCAACAAGAAAAGAAAAT